>VNJU01006801.1:0-108791 GCA_008042675.1 Drosophila seguyi | reverse complement strand
CAGCCAGGGAATCTCACAATTATCCACTTATATATTCCAATAACTACAATTCCAATGACATTTCTCATCTCCTCAAGAATTATTACACTCTCAAACACCAAAGACTGCAAAACCAAACTTCACAATGGTTCAAACAAATCACTCAAAACACCCCACCTAACTTCTCATTTAAAAACACAAACCTAAACAGACAACAACAAATTATCATTAACAGACTACGCCTTGGACATACACAAATAACAAATGCACACTACATGGACAGATCACTTCAAAACACCTGCCCACTCTGCAACATTACACCCTTTGACATTCGACACCTACTGATGGAATGCACTTCGCTTTCCCAACATAGATCACTCCACTTCTCCAATGTTAACCTTATCGAACTCCTATCCAACCCAACAAATACAAATTCCAACATTATTCTCACATTCCTACACAGAACCAAATTCAAATATATATAGCTATAAGGCACAATGGAAATATATAAATGTACTAAAACAAAATTGTAAATACTAACCATACAAAACATAAAACCACTATTGTTAATACACATCGAGCGGAAGGCCACGGCAGCCAATGCTCTTTACTGTTAGTTAGTTAATTTGTTTTAACAAGCTGCTAGCTTTATATAATAATAATAATAACATTGATAGATTAAATTCGGAGAAAGACAAATTAATATCGCTTAAATAAGTAGTTAAATAAAACATATGTAAAAAAGTGTCTGTATTTATTGATTTCGTAGTTTTAAATCATACAATAAATGCTATATATCGTGTTAATTTATAGAAACTATATGTACCAGATCATTGTTATAGATGAGGAGGATATATGGATAATTAAATTTGTATATAAAATTCGGAGAAAGAAAAATAAATTTCGCTTAAATAAATAAGTACAGCGTATGTACAAAAGTATCTGTATTTATAGATGAAAATCTACATCTCGTACTTTTAAATCCAAAATTAAGTGCTTTATTTAATTTTAATTTATAGATGCCTTTTTTAAACGGAATACTATCACAATCATCATTAATAAATATTAATGATTCGGAGAACAGTTTGCAATTTTAGTATTTCCAAAAACTCAGCGGCGCAATTTGCACACATTTTGGCTTCCAATGAACGGAATTTATTTTGAAAATACAAAATAGATAAAAGCCAAGCAACATCAACAAATATAATATCTGAAAATGGCGGGGAAGAAAGGGGGTTTCTGGTCTGGGCAAGTGCATGACGTTCTTACTTTTGGCACGAAGTCCGAAAACGGAAATGATGCAGGTGAATATAATGCGAAAAATATATGGAAGATCAAGATCCATTTGGAATTTATAAGTATAATGTATAATAATTTCCCTTACTATTTCTAATGCCAACTATACATATACATACTGTTTACATTTCGGAAGCACTGACCCACTTCATAAGTCGTTCAAGTTTACAGCCTTCAACCAGATGGCACACACTTTATATCATTGTTGAATTTACATCTTATATCTTTGCCAATTATTGCACAAGTTCAGAAATAAAATAAAACCGAAAATCATAAATATTTTCAACGTGAAGTAAAGCAGAGCAGACAGACAACGCGAAAAGCAACAAAAATGAGATACTTTAATGATAAATAAACAATAAATTTTGCACTTGGCCAATGCCATCGCCCCGACCTATAGGCCCAAAACTCAGTCAATAAAATCCATTAAATAATTCTTTAGAGAAAAATGTGCTAAAACATTTATATTTTCGGTGAGTGGGGAGGCGGCGTAAAATTAATAGAAATTAAAATAATATGACAAAAAAAAGGCACACGAAAAATATGCCATGAATACTTGGCATGCTTTTGTCGACGTTTTAACATATGTTTGCAATCGAGCGGAAATATATGGCCATACATATTAACTCGCTTAGATAGGACAGTGCGTTTCAGCCTTATAGGCTTTCTGAATGCAAATCTAATAGTCGGTTTTTATTTATTATTCATCGGTGGGAATTGTTTCTATAGTGCTTAATAAAATATAATAAATAATGAGAATATAAAGCTGTTAACCGTTTAATTAAAATATTTAATAATATTTCGAAGAGTTTACTTCGAAACTCGCAGCTGGGACAAAATAAAAATAGAGATAGATAAAGGGAGAGAAGATTGACAACTCGTAGAATTGTGATAAAGTACTGAAATTTGTAGACAAATTTTTTATATTATTTGATTGACTATTATTTATGTTATAGCAAACTATTACTGCTTATTAAATATAATTTTAGCTGAAAGCGTGGTCTAATCTGCTCGATTTCATATACACAATTTGGGACTCGACTATTTCCCAAAATCACATTCATATAATTATATACATAGAAGGGACTGTCCAAAGGCATTCCAATTGTGCTCAAAAGTCTTTCAACCTCTTTCTGAAATCCCGACTTGAGAATTTCTGGAAACCTTTTTGCAAAAATGTATGCCACAGAAGGGAAGCTTTTTAGTTTTCAACCACTTGCGTGTGTCTTGCTCTTGGTGTCTACTGAAGAAGTAATAAGTAATAATGACTAATTAAACTATTTAAATGCACTTTTGAAATCTTACATTTTTACATTTTTTGTATTTTTGAAACGCATTGCTCGCAGGTGGGTACATACTTAAGTACATAAGTTCGCAACAAAAACACTTGATGCTTAACTCGTGGAGACAAAAGTCCACTTAAAGTTTATTTTTTCGTTTCGAGATTGACACGCACCATGGGAGTCGACAATGAGCAGAAGGGGAAATACGCTGAGTATCATCTGCAGATATGATTTAGAATAGAGGATTTTCGCTGCTAGGTGCAACTTCTGCCGAGCACTTTCCCCTCACTCTCGACATTTATTTACTTTTCCCTGCTCAGTGCCCGCTCTCCTGCTGGCCTGCTGGCTTGCTGGCTCGTTTGTTTGTTTGTCGCCGCCCACACTGCCGACCTGGCACTGGGCCAACTGACATTGACTGATGCCAGATCAGGCGGCTGATCCAAAACATTCTCGCCACAGAGTTCCCGTCGCCCAGGGACGGGTTAATGTTGTTCTTAGCTCTTCGGATTTTCCCGTCTCGAGCTTTTTGCTGCTGCCTTAGCTGCTGATGATTTTCCAAACAGTTTTTACACGCTCTCTGGACCGATGGTTTTTTTTTCACTTTGAGTGCCACGGGAGGTGATAAAAACGGCTAACTTACACATAAGGCAGATATGTAAATCAAAGCGAGCGGGCGGATAATAAATTTGAAAATTAGTGAAACTATTAAAGCATGCGACAGGCGACAAAAAATAATTGCGACACATCCGCCTTGAGGTGTTGAGCGAATTAATTGGGCGTATCTTGGCCAAAGCCAAAACAATAATAAATATGTAATCCGCATTTACAGTGATGGCGCTTAAATTGTTGAAATAAAATGTATAAATTTTGATTTATTTAAAAAAAAAGCTATGCCTCGAGTAACACAGCTTTCTAACAGTATGTATAAAATGTAATCTTTCTGTTAAAGTTTAATTAAATTACTAAGTTAATATTATTTGTAAAATGTTTAAGCTTTATCTTTAAAAGTAATGCACCTTTAAGCAAAAGATTTTAATTTATTATTACTTTATTCTGTAATCCCTTAGGGAATTTATTTTAAAACAACTATGACATTTTGTTTTTATTTTCTCCTTTCTATTATTAATATTATTTGTATTTATTTTATTTCATTATTTACACAACTTACTCGAGTCAAGTACAGAAATTATTTGTATAGATTATTTACACAAAAACACACACACGAGTAAAGAGTCCGGCCAATTGAGTTTGATTTGAAGCAATTAATATTTGTCATGAGAATTATTATTTATATTAATATTAAGTTTTTCCATTTCCGCTTGACACATGCCTACAGGGCTGCTGAGGTTGGAACAATTTTAGGGAGGAAAACACTTGTTAATCACTGAGAGCAGGCGACACATGCTCCGGCGGCCCAAGCGCATCGACAGCGCAAGGCGGAAAATCCATTTTCACTTTTCACAATGGCGCTCACGGCGGCGCTCGCGTTCCAAACGGCGCAACAAACGGTACACGACTGCCTGCTGATCTGGCAGAGGAAAAGCCCCGATGCCAAGGAAAATTGTCGCTCGGCGGTTGCTATCGATAGATGCTCGCCGATCGGTGGCCAAATGGAATGGAATTAGTTAACCGAAACAGATCTCGATTGTTGCACAAACATACAGACGAAAGCACAGCTGACCCATAAAAGTGGCAAAATATTTACAAAGCCAATATGATTCCAATCGGCAGCGGGATAAATGCAGTAAAAGCACAACTTTAATATCGCCCAATTGAACCGAAACGGATTCAAAGCGAATCAATTAACATAATAATGGATCTTTAATAGATGAAACCGATTCGTTTTTATTTTGATTTCAATTTCCTTAAAGTAATTGATTTGCTTACAAAACAGACACTTGTTTTCAGCCACGCACGGTTTAAATGTAAATTATTTTAAATAGGACCACATAACAATAAATATTAAAATGATATTAATATATTTTTAAGTGCGCTCCATTGCGAGATACCCGTTGCGCAAACTATATCAAAATACAAATTTTGTCAGAACTCCGAAAATATTACTATGATGGATTTTAAAATAAAATTCACACAAATTCAGCAATAAAAAAACATCACAATATTTTATTTTGAATGGTTCCATCTTGGCTCCAAGGTATGAGGCTCAACTAACTATTTATCTGAGAGCAAGAACGAGGTGAAGATAAATTTACTTTATTGTAATAATGATATATGATATATATATATCCCACTTTAGATTGTAAATGTATTTTATACAGATGAATGGTAGATATGCTAATCCAAATCGAAATTTTCTGTGGTAATGGAGATGTTTCCAATTACCTGTCTCATAAATTGTTGGTTGGCACAAACCTATAATACACTTTTATCCAGCTATAAAAATACTCTCCCCAGACGGTTTCTCGTAATTTAATTTCCAAATTGCAATTAAATATATTGGGGTTAGAGTTCATCTGACAGCTGTAATCTTGAATGACATTAATAACTCGAAAGCGCTGCTATAAAACTACTTGGAGACTTCGAACTCACTCAGTTTTACCTTAGCTTGCTGAGTTCAAACAAAGTTTTAGCCAACCAAAAATGAAAGCAGTAATAAAATTTATCGTAGTATTTTTACCATGCCTATCGTTGATGGCGGATACTGAACTGGAACCGCAGCTGAGATTTCTGAACTATCTCGTCAAGATAATCGGCAATCAGGAGATGATGGAGACGATTATAACTCTCCAACACAGTCAGGACAAAAACTGCACCCTCCAACACTGGAATTCACGCGAAATACCCATGCTGCGGTCAAGCGAGCGGTTCACCTTTAAGGCCAGGGGATTCTTAAGCAAACAGATGCTGTCCATGGTCTGCATTGACGGCGATTTGGACCACACACTCCTCAACTCCTTGGCCAAAACCATGGAGAACCTACGGCGGGAGCGAATCATACTATGGACTCAAAGGAAACCAACTAGGAAATTCATAGAAGATATTGTAGTGCAAATCGTCAAGTTTAGGTTTCTCAAGATGATAGTTGTGGCCATGGGCAATCACCCCAAGGGAGTCATGTCAATTCATCGCCTTCATGCTTTTCCCAATCCCCGGCTTACGAAACTTACAAATATTTCAAGCATCAGAAGCCGGGTCTTCCCAGACCCTAAATTCAATTATAAAGGCTTGTCGGCCATTGTGAAGACCGTTCCTTCCGAATTTACAATCCCCATGAAAACAAAAAACGTTGTTATTCCCATTTCCAATGGCGAAGACATGGAAATTATAGAGTTTGCCCAAAGGTACAACTTGAATTTGAAATTGTATGATGAAAATGCATCAGAACATTTTGATTTTCAATTAAGTCCCCGATTCATCAGACGAGGTGATATTTTGGCCCAATCGGACTTTGTTAATCCCTCCTCCGCAGCCTCGCTGTTGGTTGTGGTGCCATGTAGTGATAATCGGAGCATAAGGGGCTTCCTGAAAAAACTAGATTTGCAGACTTGGCTTTTGTACCTTATGCCAGTATACAGTACCTTCGTGCTGGTGGAGAGTCTTGTTCTAGTGGTGACCCACCGAATGTCCGGCCAGCCATGTCTTCTGACCAACTTGAATCCGCTGTTGAATCTCCGAGCCTTCCGTGCAATTTTGGGCCTTCCATTTCCGGAGCTACGCAGGGCGAGCCTGTCCCTGCGCCAACTTTCTCTGGCCATCACCATTTTCGGATTTATATTTAGCAATTGTTTCAGCTGCAAGCTGAGTGCCATGCTCACCAAGCCACTGCAACACGCTGAGGTGAGAAACTTCGAGGAGCTGAGGGCCAGCGGATTGACAACAATTACGGATGAGTATGCCCATTCCTTTATTGAGAACAACATTGATTCGCAGTTCTTCAATAAAGTAATACCGAAATTTATGATTTTAGAGTCAGTTGATAGGTTGAGATTCGTTTGTTCGTTGAACGACAGCTATAGCTATATAATATACTCCAGAAATTGGGTACACTTTCAAAAGCTTCAACGCTCCATGGGAAAAAAGAATCTGTGCACGTCAAAGAATTTGATTATAGCTCAAAATCTGCCGAGAATGTATGTTTTGGAGAGCAATTCCATCTTCAAATGGCTGCTGAGTAGATTTGTAATGTATGTTCAGGAGGCGGGCATCACCGATTATTGGAATGAGGGCTTTTCTCATCTTCTGCTGAAGACCTTTAATGTAACCGTTGAACGAAATGTAGACACTGGCCCTGTTCCGATATCCTTGAAGCAGCTGAAATACCTGTGGCACCTTCTTGCCGTTGGGTACGGTATGGCCACAGTGGCTTTTCTCGTAGAGTCCTTTTTAAAAAACCTGCGAGCTGTTGGGAGTTAGGAGCCCCCGGTGTAATTTACAAACATGTTGATAAAATATTTGAATTTAATAAAATGGTTTATGCTTTTGTCGTAAAAAATGGCTAAAGGAATTTTTATTTTATATTCTTGAAGCACAAGTAATGTAGTAGATTGTTACTATCATCGGCACAATTCCCTACTTCAATACTAAGTCAAATGGCTCCCGGTTTTTCAAAAGAGCCATCATAATCTTAGCCAACTGAGTACCAAAGGATTTTAAAAATAATTAAAAAAGGTGCAGTGTAAGAAATATACTCTCTTCAAAATACTATCGTAATACATCATTATTATTTTCCCCATATTTTATAATCGTCAAAGTATATTGTATAATCTTAAATACTATTTAAAATGTTGTTTTCGAATAAACTAATATATTTCATTTTGTTTCAAATTTCACGTTGCATTAAAATATCTCCGTGTTGTGTTTACTCCTTATTTCTGATATATTCAGTACATACTTAGTATTTGTAGTATTAATCATAACATTGACGTGAGGTTATACTGGGTTGAGATTTCGGATACAAAAAATGATACATAAGTAAGAGAGATGCAAAATAATATAAAGTTATTGGTGTCCGTGACGTCAAACTAATCAAAGCGGGACAAAAAGGCTGGCTCCAAAGGCCTGCATTTTGACGAACAGATTTATTATTCAATGACTGAAAGTCAAAGGAGCTTGCATCGGTCAGGTTTCCCACACGCTCAACTATAGCCGTCATTTCCATAAAATTAACATTATTTGGGACGAAAACTTATTGCTGAAGGCTCGATACATTCTCAATCGGAAGAAAATGTGGGCTAGGATGGGGTTCAATCCGATATATGGCCGGACTTGCAATATCGGACTAATTTAAACTCCTTAACATGCTTAGAATTAGCTGGAAAGGGATTTTCTTGGTTGTTGTTCGCATGCCCTCGGAGCTCTCTGATAAAAACAGGGTAACACTTCCCGGATTCCAGTCCTGAAGAGTGTAATTCTTATCCTTGCTGTTGCAGTAGAGTAATCTTCTGTATAGACTGATCTTGCGCCATGAATTTAATTTGCCAATTTAGAATATTCAACTGTCGGGTAAGCTTTCGACTATCACTTGGCTTGGGAAGAGGATCATTAGGGTTCCCGGTATGATCCTCATAACTGAGTCTGTTGTAAAATTTGAAGGAAGTGCCCAACGTCAAGACGCGTTCTGGTTTTACTAGGTTTTCATACTTACTTGATCAAAAACTAAAGTAGCTTGTAAAATTTGATAAGAACCCTCGTTTCTTGATTAAGTGTAAAGCCATTAAGATTATACGAAACACAAGGCACACTGAGGACAAATCTAATGATCTAATTAAAAATGTCAATTCTCGACTAACCAACAAAGCTTTTAAGAAAATAATAAAAAAGATCAACTTCATTATCGTAATTGGAAATTGTCTTTTTCATCTGATGTAGGTATACAATAAACAAAAGAAAGACCTAACTTAAAGACCCATAATCCAGTTTAAGGGTTCCTTAACGGAGTATATTTGCATGTTTTTAATTTTCCCTTTACATTTGTAAATAGATATAGTACGTTTCGAATGACATTAAACCAATGAAACATTTCCCATTGGTTTCGGTCTCTTATCCCTTTCTCCCTGACCTCTTAGCATTAGCTCAATGATAAAAACAAAAGTGGCGAGTCCATAGCCACATCCAAGGAGAAGCCACAACCAATTAAAGTCTGCAATACGCAATGGGACTTCCTTTCGCCTGGGCATCGTACCAAGCGTCACGTTCAGCAGCTTGTGTAAAATGTTGGGTGATCGATTTGTCAAACGCGTATTGATACCCGTTTCGTGAATCCTTAGCAGAAACTTCGATAGAGGCCAGTCATAGATAGAGTTCTTCAGCAGGACATGCCTTTTCGGCATACCGTCGATTACGGTCAGGTCTTTGGAGTCACACAGAACCTTTCTTCCCAGAGATTTCTGATAACTGTCTAATACGGGCCAATTGTCTGATATCACAATATACGCATAACTGTCGTTTAGCGAGAGCAACAATCGCGTTTTTTCTGCAGTTTTAAGCATTATTACTCGAATAATTGTTTTCTTAAAGAAGTTAAGATCTATCTCATTTTCCATAAAGGTACGAATCCTTGAATCCACCACAACGGACAAGCCACTGGCTCGTAACTCATGGAAATTCGTCACCTGGGGATAGTTCGAGTGCTTGGTGAGCAGGGCGGTCAACTTGCAGCTGAAGAAATTACTAAATATCAGTCCAAAAACGCTGATGGCCAAGAACAGTTGTCGGAGAGAGGGGTTCGTCCGGCGGCTGACGGGAAACGATAGGCCCAGAATGGCACGGAAGGCTCTTAGGTTCAGGAGCGGGCTCAGACTGGTTAGTTGGTAAGCGCGGCCATTAATGCGATGTGTGACAAGCAAAACAATGATCTCCACAGCCACAAAGGTGGCATACACTGGCAGGATGTATAAGAGGTTGGATTTCATGTCCAGTTGCTTGAGAATATCTGCAACGGTCCTCATCCTGCTGCAGGGAACCACGACCTTTAGTCCGGATAAGTCGAAGGGGTTTAAGTACTTCAAATCCATCTTGGTGGAGGTCAATTGGGAAGCCAATAGGATGTCAGGAGTCACATTTGATGCAGAAGGACTCCTTCTATGAGATGGGATTAGTTGCAGGTTCAAGTTGTAATTTCGGGCAAACAGAATGATCTGTTGCTCCTGCTTTAGCCATTGGAAAGATGCTGAAAGATTGTCGCCTAGCGCCTCGTATTCTGGTAGCACATTGGCTGTTCTGCCCGTAAAGTCAAGGACAATTTTACAGAAGCCAGCCGTCTTGTCGACTTGAACGATCTGTGAATTTGGAACAGCGAGAAAGCAGTGAGCGCTTAGGATCTCCCCTAGCTCCCTATTAACTTCCAGAATGAGAACTTGCAGATATTGATGCAGCTTGGCTTGATGGGCGATGCGCTGAAGCATTTCATGGGAGACTTCCTTTTGAATCCACAAGATAATCCGTTCCTGACGCATTCCATCCAAAACTTCGGCCAAATAATCAACCAGACTGAGGTCGGAGCTCTTGCCAATGCAGACTATGGCTAGAGACTGAGAATTGAAGTGCCCTCTAACCTGTACCCGAGCCAGTTGATTTAAGCGCAAAGTTGGAATATCTCGACGGTTCCACTCTAAGACTTCACAGTCTCTATCCTGATGATGGTGTACTATCACCAGTGTTTGAACTGGAGTCAGCATATTTCCAAAGAGTTTGTTCAGAAACTCTACGTTGGGACTCCGAGTGTTCGACAGAGTCAATTGAACAATGAACATCACTGCTATTAAGATTTTGACTGAGTTAGCCATGTTGCCTTACTTCCACTGGATGTATCGTGTAAAATGAACGCGTTACCATTTCGAACTACTCCAGGAGCGAAATATTCAAAGCGAGAGCCAAAACCCGTCAAATGGCAGCTGTCGGAGATTGGACTTTCTGATGGCACTAAATGGGAACTCATTAACTTAATAGGGTGGTCAAAGCGTATTATGAGTACTTTTATACTCCCTCAGTAGCTTGCTTTCCTTTTAACCTGCTACTAGAGCAAAGACTTGGCTACGACACAATGCAGTACATAAGGATTTCGATTATTATTTGCTTAATCACTGTTTAGTAGTTCCGACCATACACAGCTAAGGTTTCTCGACAAACTTATAGATGTTATTCTGAAAGATCGGCCGATCGAAACTATAATTATGTTCCGGCAAAGTGAAGACAAGACTTGCACTCTGCAACGCTGGAGTTTCCAGGAATCCTATTCTTACGTTCCAAAGAGGCAAAATGAAACTATGGTTAAATTTCAAGAACTGCCCTAGGTACATACCTTAAAGAGCTCCTTCTAATTGGTCGTTGTCCCACTTTTTGATGACTATCACGGAAACCGGTTTGTCCAATCGTTGGATAAACGGTAAAAATGACAGTTTCCTGAAGGTCCATAACTTAAAGCCTCAAATGGACAAGTCAAACGTAGTTCCCATATCTCCTGAGTAGTTTTGCTGCTTCTCTTGCTCGCGGGCTCTGGTACACTATGGCACTTTGTAACAGAAGAATGAGAATAAGATGATGAACTTTCATAAAAATAAATATACATTTAAATTTGAACTTCCCTTGCCGTTTTTTGAGCTCCTAATAGGATCTCAATAAGTATCGTTATTAGTGTAAGCCAATGCCCACATCCTAAAACACGCCATACCCATTTAAAGTTTTGCCAATGTGCTTTTCCTAGATAATAAGACGTATTTATAATCCAAAAAAAAGGTGATATTCGGTGAGTCGCACATAGCGATAGGGTCAATTGACATCTGATATTTATAGGCTTAACCAAGGTCGGAGAGCAGGACGTAAGCATTTGGCTCTGGTCTTGTTGGTTCTCGTATTCGATTATAGTCAAGATGAGCTTAGCTCTCTGAACGAGATCCATTTTATCCTCGATAACTCACGGCATCCGTATTTTTATTTTTACCAGGTCTATTACTGTATATTGAACTTGGCTCTGCCAATTTAATTAGGAAAACAGTAAAATTCCTATCAAGTTTCTAGTATTTTCGTCTCTTGACTCCGTCAGGCCTTTAAAGCGGCACTCACGAAAAGCCGTTCTAAATTATATTTGCCCACTCGTATTAGAATACTTTCACAACTTCAATAACGATACTACATTTCTGAATGCAATAATACTGTAGATAACTTTTCTACTAATTTGATTTAAGAGTTATTACACCAAAGCATTTATTTGACAAGACATTCAAAATATTCGTACAAGCTTAAATGTAAAGATATTGAAGATATATAATATGCAATTATGCAATCGAGATTTGTGCTGCAGACTGAGCTATTTTCTTACTTCTTTTGCCCAAAAGGATCTCGATGAGCAACACAGCAGTGGCTATGCCATATCCCATGACTACCAAGGGCCACAGCCAATTGAAGTGATTCAGTGAAAGCGGTATCATATTCCGCCTGTCAATGGGTTTTATTGTTACATTAAGAATCCTCCGAATCACTTCTGGCGAAACTGTTTTCCAAAATGTTTGGATGCCAGACTCATAAATGCGGTGAACAAAATCTTTAAGTGGAGCCTTGTAGATTGAGTTTTTTGGTAGAGTATGCATTATCGGTATATTCGAGATGACAGTCAGAACTGAACTCCGAATCGACGTTATCAACGATGTATTCTTGCTGTTCATAATCCACCACGAGGGGCAGCCCACTGAGTCGCAATTCCTCGAAGTTCTGCGCCGGGGCATATGGAGAGTGCCTTGTGAGCAGAGCACTCAGCTTGCAGGCGAAGTAGTTGCTGAGCACGAATCCAAAGATACTTAGGACCAGAAAGAGATGGCGAAGCAAGGGGCTCCAACGATGGTAGACCGGAAAGGACATGCCCAGAATGGCAGCGAAGGCCTGCAGGTTCATCAGGGGATTCAGTATTCCAGAACGGAAGGCTCGGCCGGTAATCCGGTGGATCACAATGCGGATAAGGCACTCCATTACCACGAAAGCGCTGTATACAACCAGAATGTACAGAAGCCAGGTCGCAATGTCGAGCTGCTTGAAGACATCCTGGATCTTCCTCTCATTGCCACAGGGAACTATGACAATCAGCGAGATAATATTGAATGGATTAACAACTTCTTCGTTGTTCCGTTGGAACAGCAAACGCGGACTCAATTCAATGTCAAAATAATCCGAGTAATCTCGCGAATTGAGTTTTAAACTCAAGTTATTCCTCAGAGCGAATTCAATTATTTGCCGATCTTCGACCCGTGCAATCGTAAAACTTCCTGCTTGTCCGTAGCTTACGTTCACATTGATATTTGAATTTCTATTGCTACGTACAATCGCCGTCTTTCCCTGAAAGTTTATCTTACTGTCATGGAAAATCATCGTCGAATTGCGAATATCTTTGATTCGTTCAAAGCTTGGATTGGGGAAAGCGTTTAGGCGATAGGCGTTTACAGTTTTGTTCCTTATTGCTTCCAGTATTAAAATCTCTATGAAGCTATGCCCTTCGGCTAGACCGCAGATTTTCTTGAGCATTTTCTCGGAGACTTTTACTTGCATCCACAGAATGATTCGAGCTTGCCTCATATGGTTATAGACAGAAGCCAAATTGTTTAGCAGTTTGTAATGCGAGCTCTTAGTTGTACAGACTAGAGCCAGCGCATTGAAGGTGTTAAAGCACTTTCTCAACTCAAATGTCGATAGTTCATCGGACCGAATGATGGGGATACCAGGGGGATTCCTGTCTTCAATCAGACAGTTGCTGGTGCGATGATGCTGCAGCATGAAAATCAACTGTACCTCTCGCTCCTTCCGAATATCTTCCAGGAGTTTGTTAAGGAACTGTATATTTGGATGCGGTTTTACCTGCGCTATGGCTGCGCTAAGTATTATTAACTTCAGTATGCAGTGCATGTTTAACAGACCAGTTTATAGAGTTGAAGCTTGTATGGTAAGGACCAGACTAAGTACACCTGGAATTCATGGCTCTAGACGAAAATACATACCAAAAGAAACACTAGACTGAAAAATGGATTGACTTCTAGACAGCTCTATCTTGGCTTTCAAATTAAGGAACTCTGGCGACTCAACACTTAGCTTAATCAGCTCCAAGTCGACTCCCAAGACACCTAAAGCGTTTTGAATTGAAGTGAAGATGTAATCGTTTAATGGAAGTATCCAATTTTCATCACGATTCCTTACTTTACACAAAACATTTTTAAAATATAAATAAAATCTCTTATTTGATATTCATAAGCAACACCACATTTATTAAGTTGAAGAAATACTAAATATAACAAAACATTGCAAGCATTACATTGATATGGTTGATAATGAGAGTAAATCAGGGCATTTTACGCCTCAGATAACCGAACTCTGGGAGCATTCTCTTTCTTCGAATTCCTGATAAATCCCAAAAGTAGCTCTGTTAGAAATACTACAAGGGCTAGCCCAAAGCCAGAGATAAGCAGGGGCCACAGCCAGTTGAAGTGCTCGAAGGAGAGTGGAACCGCCTCTTGCTTGACCTCTGATTTTACAGTCAAATTGAGCGCCATTCGTCTCTTCTTAAAAGTGTCCATTTTCCAGTGCAGGTTAATACCGGTTTCATAGATGCGGTGGACGAATTGTCGAAGAGGCCACTTGTACAATGAGTTTGATGGCAAGGAAAACATTTTCGGCAAGTTCGAGAGAAGGGTCAGGTTTTTGCCGTCGCAAAGTACCTTCCGACCCAAGGTCTTCTGGTAATTATCGAGCATGAGAGAGGTGTCCTTAAAGACAATGTAAGCGAAACTGTCGTTTAGAGACAGAAGCAATCTGAATCTTTCTTTTAGGTCCATGCTGACAGTTTTTGGCAGAATAGTCTCGAGGAAATAACGATCAATGTCCGACCTTAAGTAATTCTTTAGAGCACTATCGATCACGACTGGTATTCCGCTGAGCCGTAACTGCTCGAGGTTATCAACGTGAGCGTGTCTGGGGTTCTTCGTGAGCAGAGCACTCAGCTTGCAGGCGAAGAAATTGCTGAACACGAATCCGAAGATGCTGAGCACGAGGAAGAGCTGGTGAAGCGAGAAGCTCCACCTGCGACAAAGCGGAAAGGACATGCCCAGGGTGGCAGCGAAGGCCCGCAGGTTCACCAGTGGATTCAGGAAGCTCAAGCGGTGGACTCGTCCAGTTACCCGATAGATAGTGTAGTGCATGAGCCACTCAACCGCCACGAATGTGGCATAAACGGGAAGAACGAACAGGAGCCACTCGTCGAATTCAAGCTGCTTGAAGACATCCTGGATGAGCCTCTCCTGGCCGCAGGGCACCAATACAATTAGGGAAACAACTGTAAAGGGATTTGCGCTCTCCGAGATGTCTCTTATGGTAACCAGCCGTGGACTCAGTTGCAGGTCAAAATGGCCTAGCCCACGAAAATGAGTATTGCCCTGGTAGAGTTTCAGACTCAAGTTGCTTCTAAGCGAAAACTCTACAATGTGCCTATCATCTTCAGTGTTTATGGGAAAACTTCTCTTTGGTCCATAGCTTATATTGTATCGAAGAAAAGGCTTCTTTTTCGGCAATACAATGGCCTCCTTTCCTTGAAAATTGAAGCTGCGGCCTAAAAAAATTTCGTTGACGTTGAAGCTATCGTCAGTTAGAACAAAGTGAGGTCTCGGAAACGGATTAAGGAGGTAGACCTTTTGCGATTCATTTCCGGAGGTGGCAGTTTCCACGACAAGGATCCGAACGAATAGATGTTTCTCCACCATTCTGCAAACCATTTGCATTATTTCTTCAGTGGCTTTTACTTGCATCCACAAAATGATACGTCCTTGTCGCATGTTATTATAGGTCCTTGCCATATTGTTGAGCAGCCCTACATCTGAGACCTGGCTAATGCAAATTACGGCCATTATGTCGAAACTGTTGAAGGTTGTTTTAATTTCAAAGGTGGACATCTCCGTCGACCGAACTATTGGCATGTCACGTGGCTTCCAATCCTCAATTAGACAATTGTTGGAACCATGATGGCGAAGCGAATAAATCGTATTGACATCCTGGCTCTTTTTAATATCTTCAAGTAGTTGGCTCCAAAAACTCAGTTGGGGATGTTCTTGACTAAAGGACCAACTAAGCAGGAGAATCAGCAATGTTACGTAGTGCATGACTGGGTGATGCCGAGTCCAGAGCTAAGTCCTTCATGAAGTAGTGTTTAAAATGTACTGCAGTTTACTAGCACTTTCAAATTGCTTGATGGATGACTTCTTAATCTGATTTTATGCCAAACTACCTTCAACGTCAGGAAAACTACATAGTTTAAGGTCAAAGGAAGCTCACTTAGCTTAATCAGTTGTCAGTAGTATTTATTTCGCTTACGAACTCGACATGTAGATTGAATCATTTAATTGAAGGCAACACATGCTGAGGCATCAAGTGAAAACTCATGATGATGGCCTTAGTATTGGCAGTCTTTATTGATTTGTGGGAAAATAGCTATAATTAGATGGTGATTTTCTGTAGAAAACCAAAGGTGCTGAGATCTATATTGCTGCTGTGAATAATGAGAAAGAAAACAAGTTGGATAAGCAACCGACCCAAATAAGTACTTCTGCTTATATGAAGATCAATCTTATTGCTGCGATTTCCGCAGAACAATATCTCCATTTGAGAAACATAAAATATTAACTGAAATTTGAACGGGAGAAGATCTTGTCTATTTCAGTTAGATATCCGCTGATTGCTGCGATTTTCGCCAGAATATCGTGATGACCATAAAATATCACCGCAAATAATCTCACATCTGTCCGGCTGCCATTATGCTGGCTGTGTCTGGCGGAGAGCCACAGACAGTCATTAATCAGGCGGCAAATTGTCACAATTTGTGGCAATTGTTTGTCTGTATTTGTGCCGCTGTAATTATGACAATTTTGCTTAATTGTTTTTGTTGTGGTCACCGTTGCCATTTTTTGTTTACATATGATTGTTTACATTTAGCAATTGTTGTTGTTCTTGTTGCATCGCAAGTCGCTCGCTCGCTTTGGCTTAACGATGCTAATTTGATTAATTTCCCTTTGGCCGACGGACAGCGACCGACACACGTCGTATTCGTAATGCGCATAATGCGCCCGTTACAGTTTATGAAACGTTAATTAGGACCGATAATTGCCCCGGGCATGAGAGAATGTTAATTGGAGCACGGCACGCCGCCTATGCCAATTGGATGAAGCCCGGCCTGATTGAATGGAATGCCGATTGTGACCGATTATGATGGCTTTCAGTTACAACTAATTGTATCCCGGCTTAGCATAATACCGGGCCCTTTGCAGTTACTGACTGCTTGACTGGCGGTTGGTTTGATAACAATGGTAATGGTTCATTTTCCAACAAGTGAACCTTTTGCTTTTTATGATTTTAAAATTTGTACTTTAATCTAAAAACCCATCCATTTGTCCCTAGGAAATATATAATTTGTTGCAATTAAATCCTATACTAATATAAACAATAAAAATCGAAATTATGCCAAATAATAATTTTAAAGTTAAATTTAAAATCCAAATTCCTTCAACTGTAAAGCTGAACTACTTACATACATTAGTGTAATGATTACAGCCCCCCATCCTGATGTCGGTTGTAAATCGATCATTGGGGGGCCTCAAAACCACACGAAAAAATAAAGGAAAATTCATGAAAAATTTAATAAACAAATCTGATTATGCGTCGGGCACAGAGACACTCTGTCGCACACTCTCACACCCGTAACCGTTGCTCTGTTCAATTTAGTAACCGCAATTTGTATTTTCCTCTATCCGATATACATATAAGCATCAAAATGTATATATACAAATGTTTTTAGTCCAATTTCCAGTGCTGACAAATGCAAAAACCAGCCTTTTCCATCGGTACACTCTAAATGTTATTTATAATAGAATTTATGCCTAGATGCCGGGCATCGGGAATCCATGGACCGTCCAGAAATGGACCAAATGCAAATGGCAGCCTGTCGCCAGCGTTCCAATTTGGTTCATGTATCAGATTTTAGTACCGTAGATCTTCAAATCAGGTGGAGTTTATTGTTTTCTAAGATCATTGGGACTCTGAAATTTTATTCTTCTGTTTCCAATTCCCTGTTTTGTTTACCTACCTACATCGAGCTGAAATAAAGATCTGCGAGGTCCGAACCGCCCTTCTGGAGTTTTCCTTTTCAACACTGGTCTGAAAAAAACCCCTGAACTTTTGGTCCTCCGAGCCGGATCTTTGCCGGATTTTCGTTTTAAGATGAGATGATTTTTATATACTAAATAGTTTAGAAATAAACATCCATTTATTAATTATCTAAAGTAAAGTCTAATAATTTTCGATATAATTCTAGTATTTAAGAAAGCCTTTTGCTTTAGTTATTTGTATATTTACACACAAAAACAAAACAAAAACATGTTTTAACTTTCTTAAATTTAAGATTTGGTCAATGACTCACATAAATTAAAATAATATGAAATAGATTTCTTGTTTATTCACTTAATGGGAATCTCTAGTCCTAGATGATCATGCACTTGTCCCATTATTTGTTTTCATTCTCCCCGCTTGGGGGTCGATACAGGCAACCACAAAATTCAGCAACAGCAATGGCGGACGGCGATATAATGAACCAGTTTGTGGCCAGAAATAGGGCGGGTAAAGAACGGCCAGAGTACTGCCAAATATATTCCCCGATTTAGTTTTCGCGAAATATTTCATAAATCGAAAACGAAATTGAAATGGACACTGGGCAAATAGTGTTTGATATTATATTTAAATAAAGTCATCAATTCGGCAACTGTGTTTGTGACCACCTCTATTTCCCACTTTCACCTATGCCCCCGTTATCTCTTACCACTTTTCCCAGTCCTGGGCCCCTGTGTGCGTGTGTCCCGAAGCGTTAAAATTGCATGAAAGCAAATCTCAATGGCATTTATGCGCTGTTGTGGCGCCGCCATTAACACGGGCCGACATCGGCGGAAGGGGCAGAGTGGGGGCGCGATGATGGTGGCGGCACCCTGTCCATTGCGTTGTCAGCGATGGTGTTGGCCTTACAACAATGCCCGCTGGCGGCTTGTGTCAACAGCTGTTGCACCGCCGCGCTCCTCTGGAGTTGCATCATTTTTGGCCTTTGCTGCCCAGCATCCACCCGCGCAAATGCAAACGCAAACGCACAAGCAAAATGTAAAACAAAACGGGAAGAGCAGGGGCAGAAAATGAATGCATTGGCAAAAGTCAATTTAATTACAAACAGGCGTTTTTAAATTTAAATCAACCCACCTGTATGGCTGCCCCTTTTTGATGATGTACAATACAATTAGTTACGGCGGACGACAGACAGAGAAAGTTCCCAATGGAATTCACTTTTTTAAATGTTTATTCAATTACAAATTAGAAAAGGTTTTAAATTAAATTCGAAAAAAATTATAGAACATTTAGTCAGAACTTAGTTTACATTTCGCTTGGTCTTGTTAGAATCCTTAAAATGATTACTGCCAGATACTTGGCAAGATATTTAAGCCTTAGTTCCTCTATGGCTTAAACTTTTTATATCAAGAGTCGTTCTAAGTAATAATTATCATTTTACCGCACTTCCACTCTTGGCAATGTTTTGCTCAGTGTGGAGAATTACTCTTTAAACGTAAGTTAACTTTAAATATTTCAGGATCTCTCTCGCTTCCCCTATTTCCCCAATTTGTGTGTACCTGCATGTAAATATAGTTCACACGGCCACTAAAACGGAAATCACTACATGCACACACTAGGCGGTGTCTGGGTGTTAGTGTGCCGTTGCAGGCGCTGGAAAGTATGCTACGAAATATTTTCAGTTTCATGCGCCAAGGCTCTACATTCATTGTGCTTGTATGTATGTGTGCGAAACTCGCAACCCACCCCCCTCGCGGGCCCTGCTTGCGGCAGAAAAATGGAATTGTTTATTTGCTTTCGCCTTTTCTTATTTAAAACTATTTTATGTGCCTGCTGTCCCAGCGTAAACTTTTGCCAAAACGATAGAAAGTGCAGAAAAAATAGTGGCGGCGGGACAGGGAAAGTTCCCGGACAAGGAGCTAGGACGAGCAATTGGAGTGTGAAACGTTTTCACTTCCGTGTTCCCTCGGTCCAAGTCCCCAGCTCCTCCTGCTCCTCCTGCAGCACTTTTCTTAACATGCACATAAAGTTTAGTCGATCCTGTGCGGTTGTTGGTGGTGGTGCTGCTGCTGCTCCTTGTGCTGCTGGCCATGGCTGGTGGTCCAAAATCCCATTTGGCACTGAATTGTGTGCGCACATTGAATTTGTAGCGAGCTTAAAACCGGAGCAATCTATGGGCATTAATAGATATTTTATCTCTGCATGTGTGCTACCCGAGTATTTATTCGATTCGTTTTTGTGCAGTGTAATTGAATTGCAAGTGCTGGAAATTCTGTGTTGCCTTTCCGGGGCTCGGCTTCGTAAGCTGAAGTGGGACATGGGTTGGCCTACACGCAAATATGTGTAAGGTATCTCGCTTCGAAAATAAATTAAATTACAATAAAAAGTAATACTTTTAATGCTGCTAAAATAATAATATTATTAAGTAAGGTTCTGTGGTATAATTATTTTATTCTAAATCCTAAAAAAAGCCCATTCACAAAATATTAAATATATTTTAACTCCATTGCAAGTCCGTTAAAAACCGTGTGTTTTGATTATAATTTTAAATTTAGAGAGTTAAATTGGCCACCAAAAGCGATTTCATTATCTTATTCTTTACGAACTGATCTCTGTGTGCATCAGAGGTACTCCATCGGGGGCAGCTGAAGATAGCCAACGGTTTATGACGTGTTTATTCGCCACAACAATTGCGACACAATTGTGCCACATGCAGTGACATTTATGTGACCAACTCGAGTGCGAACGAGATGGATAGCGGGGCCGAAAGCGAGTGTTGTCTATGAGTTATGGCTCTTCAAGCGGCAACTGCAACTGCTGCTGTTGCCTCTGACACATTTAACTGGGCGTGTGATAAATTAAGCTTGCCAAATGCCAAGAAAAGCCACGTCCAGGCACGTGACAATGCCGCTGCCTTCGAGTGACTGTTTTAATGGTTTAGGCCTGAAAAGTGCTCAACTTTAGCGCTCAATTTGGTTAATATCTCAAACTTCCTTCGAGTAGATTATAGCACTAAGCAAACAGAATACTCATCAGGTAATTACTACAAGTTATGTCAAGTAAATGCTTTCAGCAAAATGTGTCAATATCTTATTTCAAAGGTTTTATAGTTCAGCATAAAGTTGAGCCGTAAAAATTTGTAATTTAAATGCAATTACTTTCTATTCCCTTCACTCAAGTCTAATCGCTTAATAACTTCTACCAATGATATAAATACGAATGAGCTTAGAACACTTGGCAAGCCTTTCGCCCAGGCATCTCCAGAGATACTTTACCGCACTTTACCCGTAGGCTTCAGGAAGAGCTAGGCAAATTGATTTCATTGAAAGGGCACAAGTGAGCGGAGGTATAAAGGATTCTAGTGTGCCACGTTAAAGCTGGGAAAGGAATCCCATTTCGGCTTGGCATCGACTGGCAACTCCTTGCCAATTGAACAATAAAGTCATAATACTCTTTTCGTGTTCTTCCCCAGCAGCAAGGCGCAGGGAAAGGCTGTGTGAGCCGGGCTAAATGAAATAAAATGCAATAAAATAACAACTTAACACCTTTGGCGCAAAATAGACAGAGCGAGCATAAAAGGGAACTGCCGTCGAAGGAAGACCCGGCCCCTCCGCCCCTCATTCACACACCAACACACACACAGCTCACAAATGCGCAGGCAATGCAAAAAGCAAACCGTAAGCGCAGACTAAGCCGATTATAGCACGAAAGTAACGGCAATGATGGGCGGCATGAGAATAAAGGAGGCACACTGAAAGATAAGTTATTTGGGGAAATATTTTCACTCATGGTAAGGACATGTTTGAAAGTATAAACAAATATTCCGAATTATACTTATTGTTCTGATTTAAGTATTAATATCATATGACTACAAATTCATAAGCCATAACCCGTTTCTTACTGTGCAGGAAAGAAGCAAGAGGTCCTTGGCTGGAAGTGCGTGGCGTACAGACAGAGAGACGCAGACCCAGATATAGACAAGGACGGACGAGGAGTCAGGCAGGCAATGAATTATCGCACTAGCTGCGCCAGCAGTCGAGACAAAAGTGTTGTAAAAAATGTAGTACTATTAATTTTCTTTGCATATCTTATTGTATCTTCATAAACAGACACGCACACCCACACACACAGAGAGGCGAAGTCTGGGAAAACGGGAAAGGCGGAGCCCTCAGGAAACTGGCTTAGTGCTAAGAGATTTCTAATTCAGTTGAGCAGAAATAAATTACTTACCGTAATTGTTTGCCGTATAAAACTGTAGCAAAATACCGCTGAGAGATCTTTCGGATTGTCGCCCACCCCACGCCACTTGCTTTAAGCCATTTCTGTGAAAAGGATTCGCATATCTTCTTAGTCGAAATGCCTCCGCAGTCTCTTACTCGCTCAGAACTTTAATAATTTTTGCAAAATTTATATGCACTTGTTTACTTTTAATTTATCTACCGCACACTTATAGTTGACACGAGTGCAAATTAATGCCCTTTCATTTTGTGCTTTATGTGAGCATAAATAATTGTGCAAAGACAGGCACAAAATTGCGTCGATTACAATTTTTAATTATTTTTTAATGAACTACAAACGGCAAAAAAATATTTACAATAAGTATGAGGCCGCTGGTTAAAAAACCTGTTCTTTACGTAATAAATTTATGCATGTTTAAAGTGAATTTATTGCATGTTTAATTGCGGATAATGTGTCAGACGCAGGCGGCCAGAAGCCAGCCCCTCGTCCCGCTCTTCACCCCAGCACTGGGTAATGAAAATTTTCACTTTTATGATCTCAACTCAGCTGGGTGTAGCTGCTGGAGTAATAAAATCATGATTGTCTGTCTGGCTTGAGACTGGATTAAATTGGAATGGTGAGCTTAAAAGGTCTTAAAAGAGGTGTTCACCACTAGGTTAATAAAGTAAATAAGCCGGCGATAATGATTTTAACTGATTAAGCTAACTTTGAACAATTAAATTACTGAAAACTGTCTCGTGCACACAGAACCGTGCTTACTAAAATGATAAAGAGTTGATTCGAATGTATTTGTTTTGTTTTGTATTAAAAATAACATGAAATTACTTTTGAAGAGATAGAGTGATGAACGGCTCGTCAATTTAAAATAATATCAATTGCCTCCCTACCATTTTTATACCGTTTCATATGCCAATATCTTTATTCTGATGTAAACGACGCTCAGCTAGGTGGGTAAATTAAACATTGCCTTAACGCCACCCTTTCCTTTAAAAGAAATGAATTGTATAGGGAATATGGTTAAGCCACTAGCAACAAATTTGGACAAACTTCCCAGAAAGTCTGGACGTTCCTTAGATAGTATTCCCTCTTTTCAATGCCATTTTTTCCGCCGGGAGGCAAATCAGAGTCCGCACTCTGTATCAAGAATCTCCTCACATAGCTTGTGACCATTTCACAAGCAGTAGTGCTCACCTTGATATTTGATTGAAGATTATACTACTATTATACTGTAACTATCCTCCCACGAAGGCGTCATCAAAGTCGACAAGGTAAGTAATAACCGCTCTTTTCCAATAAGCGAAGACAAGGTCAGAGTCTCTTCCTCTCCGTCAATAGACCCTATCGATTGAAATCGGTCTTCCCGTTGGGAATCTCAAGAGCACTGTAAATGCAAATAAGTCCTTGAAATGTATTCGGAAAGCTTTTTAGTCGAATACATTTTAATGGGTTCCGATGGAGGATAGGGCCGGGTATCCACCCATTAACAATTTTTTACACTCACCGCTGATACTGCCTGTGGTCAGGTAAACCAACAGAGAAACATTTGTGTTAATTCAATCGTTCTAATCGCCTTGCTTCTTATTTATATTGGATGTTGTATGTCCGACCTCTCTAACACATGACAGATTCGATTTACAATAAAGTACTCAAAAGTAGCTTTTTGTCTGATTTTAAACTGTGTGTTTTTGATAAATCGGACTAGCCAATTAGGTTTGAGCCGTTATCTAACGATTCTGAAGAAGTCATTCAGTGAACCAATTTTTCGGGTCATTCGCTACCACCACAGCACCCGAGTGAGATGCACTTACGGCAGTTACGTGCTCTTGTTGGCTCCCGAAATCACGCATTAGCTGCCAGTTTGCACTTAAAGTCATAAATTTATTTAAATATATGGAAGGCTCCGAGCAGAACAGGGTCCCACACGTTCGCCGGGTGAAGAGCAGGCGCCGTTGTAAAGCAAAATTTATATTAACTTCATTTTGCCGCGGCTGCTGCTGCTGCTGCCTGTGCCATGCAGTCATTGCATAACTCATACGCACCGTGTGCCAGGGACCGTGCCGTGAGCCAGTCAGTCAGCCAGTCGCGATGCGTGGCGCTACTCCAGTCAGCCAGCCCACCAACCAGCCAGCCATATCACCGACACAAAGCGAAGAAAGGGCCTCGAAAATGGCAGCCAAGAGAATTTTAAATTACGCTTTTGAGTGTCGACTGAGTCTGAGGCCGAAATGCAGCAGCCGCGGCAACAGCAACTGCAGCTGCAACTGCAACGGGAACGGCAATGGGAACGGCACCCAGCCACCCCATTGCGTGCATTTAATTGCAAATGAAGCAAGAGGAGCGCGGCCAAAGGGCTGACAATGCCAATTGCCAGCTTCAACTCACTTCCACCCTGCCCATTCCCATCAGGAGCAACTGCAACGGCAACGGCGAACTGCAAATGACGTTTAATCAAAGTTGTTGAAATTGATAGCATTGTTTGTAGTGCACGCCCGTCCGGCAAACGGCAAAATGCATTTTAAAGTGTGCTAAATGTGTTAATTAAAGTTACCCCTACCCGTTCCTGCCTGCCTGCTGCTGCTTACACGGATTTGCTTTTGCTGGGGCTCATTGGCCGTGATCATTGGTTGGGTTCCAAGATGGAAATCCCATAAATAAATAAGCGAGTAAGCAGCTAGGTAAAAACGCAACAGATTTGAATTAGAAGCGCTGCACCGGAAGCACCACAAAAGGTACATCCTGGGAAATTGCAACTTAGTTGCTGTGGCAGGCAATAAAATAAAGTCTTAGCCAAGCGCCAGACAACAGGGCAAGAGCTAGAGCAAGAGCAGCAGTGGCAAGAGGCACTTTTAATTTGTTGTGCAACAAATTAGCATTTATTTTCATTAGGATTCCAACTTGCTGCTGGGTCGGTCCGTTGGCCCCTCGCCCCATCGTTCTGTTCTGCGTTTCCATTCATTTTTTGTCAGCTCTTCTGAGCGTTGTTTGCTTTTAATTATAAATACATGTGCGCAAAGTGGCATTAACCCACTGTTATGGTTGTGTTATTATAATAGGTGGATATTTATATTGTATGTATTTAAAACATAATATTAAAATTAATAAAGTTGAAACTCAGACATTTGGTCTTTTAAAACGAATTAGAATTACAGAACAAAAGGCACTTCTTTAAGTATTGTGGACTTTACTCAAGAAGACTAAACACATGCGCACGTATCTCTGGATATGTGAAGCAATGCCAGACGGCGGTACCGCACGGCGCGTGACCCAATATTTAAAAAAACTTATTTTAAGTAAGAGTCCGGCTCAAAGGACCAAAATGTAAAGAGGTCAAGTAAAATAAATTAGGTTTTTGTAGGGAAACTAAATTCTTTGTTTTTCTATTAAATACATGAATTTAAAATCAGTGTTTGTTTCAAGATCTAGATCTTTTTACGGCGAGAGCTTTATTTTATACGCAGGTTTCTCGCAGGGGACATATTTGGTAGGCGGCGCAAAATATTTTTTGGATATTTATTGTTAGGGCTCAATCGGCACATAAGTAAATAAATAAAACTACAAAATATAAAAAACAGTATCTGTTATATACATCTTATATACATGAAACACACTTAAGGACACATGCATAAGCTTCACATTTTGCTATCTAGTAACAAACATCGGTTATGCCGCACTAAGAATTCTACACAAAAAGCTTACACGCCACATCAGCAGCCATATTGCAACCCCCTGATGTGCAATGGGTTAATGCTGCACATTTCCTCCAACAAAGAACTGTGCGCGGAATTCTTGCATTCAATTAATGCGTGTGCGAGTATAGAAAGCATCGTCGCGTCGCCGCTGCTGACCATCGTCGTCGTCATCCTCATCGCCATACCCATACCCATGGCCATAGCCATGGCCATTGCCAGCGTCATCATCACCTTGCCGGCGCTGGGCATTATCCAAGTAAGAGCTCACGCCCGACTGAGCGCCCAACGAAGCTGAAGACCACGGTGCGGATGAGTAACGCTGCCGGCCATAAGACCAAGGATGCCGACTGCCGTGGCGAGAGTTCGTCGTGCCCGTATACGAGTACGGATTGTAGTGGTGCTGATAGTAATCGGAGCCGGGCTCCGACTCAAAGTCGGGCCGGGACGAGTGGTCGATATGTGTGCGATTAGGATAGAAATCACCGCCGGTATGGGGCCGCGGAGGCGGAGGTCTTCTCTGTCCGTAATTATAATCATCATCATTGATGTGGGGGCTCTGGTAAGGGTCCGGATGCGGCTGGTGGTGGTGGGGCTTATTAGTCGCAGCTGGTATGCCGCTATACGGCGATTGCAGCACCACCGTGGGCATAACAATGGAGGGCACTGGCGGCGGACTGGACTCAGCGGCCGGAACTAAAGCAGCCTGATTCCAAGATGACGCCGCCTGCGCCTCCGTCTCCGCCACCGATTCCGTGGCCGTGGTGGAGGTCTGTTCGCGTGAGTTCATCTCGGCTAATTTGTTGAATCGGTTGCGAGTGCCGCTGGCGGTGAGTACCATCACGGTGGGATTCATGTCCGCCATGTGATCCCTCAGGCAGTTCTGCAGCAGGTTCACGAAGAAGAAGAACGAGAGCAGCGTCAGGGCGTTCATCACGGATCCGCTGCTCTTCTTCGATTTTTTCGACGACTTGGATGGCGCTGGCGGCGGAGGCGGATGCGGTGGCGGCTGGTGGTGTTGCGGCGGCGGATATGCGGGCGCACTGCCAGCACTGGGATGGTAGGAGGAAAAGCTGCCCGTGGGCGGGTCATGCTGCAGCTCGTACTCTATGGACGGCTCGATGGCACTGCGTATTTAAACTTGCATTAGCCGGGGCAGTCTGGGTCGACTGCAAACGTCACCAGGACACGGAGAGAAAAGTCTGTTAATGTTGTTTATTTAGAAGCCTGGCAGTAACTACGCATCATTTACTGCTTTATTTGTCGGCACTTATAGGCGACTTTTCTCTCCATGTGCTGATGACACTACTCTTACCCATAGCCAGAGTGTCCACTACCACCCGATGTGGCCGTGTAAGCACCGTTGTGGTTGCTGGCAGCCGCCAGGAGCGACGGTCGCCCCTGCTGGCCCAGTTGTCCCAGTTGGCCCAGACCCTGGTGCCCGTGGATGCCGTGGTGGCCGATGTGGTAATGGTTCGGAAAGTAGCTGCTGGGGTAGTAGTGGTTGGGATAGTAATGCACGCGCTCCGTTTGACTGCAAGAAACGGTGGAGAAATGGGAAGGTAAGAGGAGAAATCGGGCAGAGAGTAGCCCTGAGTGATTTGCAATCCTATCGCCATTCTCTACGCCCCTGTTTGAGTCCCATATTTGCTCGGCTAAGTGCCTGAGGCATCACTCTAGGCCCGCCTTTAGGCGGCGGTTGGTGTCAAAGTGGATGCTTCTGACGCTATTGCCCTATAATCTTTAAATCAAGCAAGAGTGCTTACCTGGTTTTATGAATAGAGCTGGAGGATTAAATTTAGTTAATTTTTATTAACTTATATATTCTAACCAGTAAAATTCATTGAAATATGGGAATAGAGATATAGTTTGATTTGTAGGAATTAAATCCCTTAAGGGGAATATAAGGTCAAGTTTTAGGCATTTTAAAGAAAATTTAAATTTTAAGAAGTAAATCTTAAAGATAGTTAAAAGGTATATCGAGGTTAAATAACTAATATTTTGTTAAATGGCAGCATTTTTAAAATTGTGGACCTAGTAGAGTGCCGCAGAGCCTAAAAACCCCACAGAATTTTCAAACAGTTTTAACAAAAACTTTAGATTTTTTGAAAATTACGTTTCACTTCCCACCCCTTTTTAAAAATAATAAAATTTTGTTTCATTAGCAATATGTAAGATCAAATAGAAGATCTTAATACTTTTTGATTCACTTTAATTAGTTGATTAGTTTTTTGTAAATCGTGTTCGGAACAAAGGTAAAAACGCAAAAATTAGTAGTGCAGAAAAATTCGTTTAAAATTCTTGACGCTCCCACATTTACACCTGTAGACCTCGAGTACATGCTTGATTTGAGGCAATTAGAGTTAGAATTCGATATTAAAACTTTGACAGTATATTCTCCAAATAATTTAATAATAAGGAATTTTTTAAAGAAAAAAATATGTCCAAAAGATTTGGCTTACAAATATGCATATCCCCACTTAAATTGATCTCTATAATATTCAAACCTTAATCTAAGTAAATTCATTAAAACTTATTGAGTAACCAAAATTTAATTTTCACTACCAAACTGAAATGTTACACGACACTGGTTATAGGCAACATGTCGATAATCATAATTAGTTTGAAGAATCCAATTATCGACCTTACTGTCCATTAGCAAATAATTATATTAATTTGATGTTGAGGTATCGGCAAGTCCGAATGACAGTTGCCTAAAGATCCCACTGCCGCGGGCCATGGCTTACGCATAATTATTTCCCAAAATGGCTGACAGCAGAGGATGCTGCTGCTGCTGCTGCTGTGGAAAAGTCTGCTGATTCGGCATCAGGCCCTGGGACATTTTCGCCGTCACTGAGCTCACAATTTAATTGCTAATTGATTTGGACCAAACCGGCGGGCGTATGTTTATCACTTGGTGCTCGCTGCTGCTTAACCTGCCATAAACCGGTGGCAACTCGACTGCAGAAGCCGCAAACCGGAGGCGGAGAACTTTCGGGAGCCGCAAAAGGAGCAACAGCAGCAGCAAGAGGTGGTGTCGGAGTCGGAGTCGCAGTCGTAGCCGGAGAAGGAGGTGGCGATGGAGCTCCCAACCGCAAGTGACAATGTCGCTTAGGCAACTGGGCAAAGCCTTTGCCAGACACTTGGCTGGCAGGCGGCTATTAATGCAGGCAAATGGAGGGGACTGTCGTTGTCAGCTGCTAAGTGAGTTTGGCTACAACTGGCAACTGGTAACAGGTAACTGGCAACTGCAACGGCCTCTGCACACCGCCCGGTATCAGCGATGGTAGGTACTTGCGGTAGGTGTACCCATTTCTTTTAATAACATTAAAGGTACATCTTTATGATTTAACTAACTTGATAAAAACATTGAACAAATTCCTAATTAAAAACTTCTAACTAAAAAACCTTAAGAGATTTAAATATTTTTATAGAGAAAAGACAATCTAAATACATTAAAAAAAATACATATATATCATTATAAAATATTTAATAAATCTTCAAGGTATAATATTAGAATATTTTAAATAATTTGGGAACGAGCGTTTATATTTTACGAATTTTTTAGCAATTAAAAAACAAAGGGAGTTAAAAATACCATTTTAAAAAATGGAAATCGTCTACATGACGTCTACATGAATCCTGAACCCTGAACTTTCAGGTTTTTGCTGAAAATAAATAAATCAATGGTGTCATAATTTGTGTTTTATTTTTTAGAAATTTTTGTATTGGTTATAAATATTATAGGAAACACAATAGGTATGAATTGATTAAGTTTTTCGTTTAAAATATAAATTACTTTCCCCTAGGTACAATCAAATACCCCGTGCCTTTAAAATATGCTAGTAAATGTCCCATCGCTGGCGTACCAGCTGACAATTGCCGGTAAAGTGTTTTGTGGCGACGCCGGCCAACTGACACACACCTGAATTGGAGCGTTGCGTTGCGTTGCATGCACGCGCTGCACATTTCGGCCAGGTAGACAATTAGTGCCCGACAAAGGGCGTAGCAGCCTGCTCCTTGGCATCTTGGCACTGCACTCCCGCACGCGCCGCTTCCGCCCCAACCTCAGATCCAGCCTGTTGTCAGTGTTAATGACGCTGCAGTCGCTTGTTTATTGCATTAAAAGCTCTATGGATGCAGCGTTATGCATCAGAAATTGTCATAATTGTGCCATGTCTGGCCCTGACTTTGCCGCTGTGCCCCCACAGCCGGCACCAAAATGGAGCTCTCGGTTCTTGTGGTCTCTCGTGCGGTTAGTCACTCGAGCCGAGCTTTTGGCCAGGCCCATCTGCCCCTGCTCACTGCTGTTCCTGCTCCCACTGCTGCCTGCTGGCTTTAAGATTTATGAGCGGGACTAATAGTTTTCATTGCCAGAAAATATTTTTGCATTGAATGGGAGTTGAAGGGGATATTGTGGTTTTGACTGGTTTATTTAGAGATACTTAAGCTTTTAAAGAAACGTCTAGGTTTAGTAATCTGATTTTTCCAAATCAGAATAATTTAGATTCTAATTTTCTAAATAATTGTCAAATCAAAATATTAGATGATAGTTTGTAAGACAATTACCAATATATTTACTATATGTATTTTAGTTTTCTTTTCAGACACTTAGAGAGTATAAGCCCTTCGATCATTTCAGAAAGCATCCCAAAAATCCCACTGTGCTGTCTTTTGTACAAACGGAAACATTAGACTGTAATAACAAATATTTAACATTTCCGCAGTGCCAGCGACGACGAAAAAAAAACAAGAAAAACAACATTAGCTGAATTCGCTGAATCAAAAGCATATAATAAATTGCCGAATGCTGCTGCACTGCAACTTGTCCACACATTTTCAGCTTTGTGTTACGCTTTGATTTGTCGCCGCAGGAAATGTACAGGAGAAAAACTAAACAGAACGAGCGAACTATGGGACTTTTGCTGATGCCGCAAAAAAAAAATACAACAAAAAATCAAGGAAGCAAATCAAAAAGTCAAATGCCTTGAGGGGTTGAAAATTTGATAACTTACCGAGGGGGCACGCGGCACACACACATAAATGGGGGCTGGTCTGGGAGTTTGTATTTAGCTTTTGTTGCCGGCGCCGTTGTCAACATATTTCAAGACCTCCAAGCCCGAGACGGCGAGTCAATAATAAGTTAACTTGGACATATTGTAGCGGGCCACCAAGAATTTTCTAAGATTTTTATGGCCACCGAAATTGGTCAGCGAGCGAGCGGCCGGCGAAATTTAATGACTGGAAAATGAGGCATTTAAGCCAAGTGCCAAGGAAAGTTTTCCTCTTGGCAAACGTGCCGGCAAGTGCCGTTTATTTATGGGTCTGCATCTGTATCTCCAGCTCGGTCTGTGTCTGTTCGAGTCCTTGTATCTCTCCGTATCTGTATATCTGTGTGCCTCGGACTGAAGGATGTGTTCGAAGGACAATTGTTGGAGTGGTGCGACGTGGAGACGGAGCGAAAGCATACATTAATTGCCGTGATTAACACGTAGCAGCATTAAATTATACAAAATAAGAGCGGCATCAATTAGGTCGCACTATTTATTACTCTTTTTGACTTGTCGTTTAGTATAGGGTATTTAAAAAGTTGCTTAAATAAGGTATTCCTATCCCACCTTATTGTTTTTTACAGATACTAGAGGATACAATAAAATTTCTTAAAGCAACACAAAAATCATGGAGAAAATTAAAATAAATACAATTTTATTAAGTACATATTTTCTCTTTAGAGCGTGACAAACTTCAGCACCAATACCGAGTACTTTCAGTAAAGATATCAGTTAGAGGCCTAGACTTTGCCACATCAATTATCGCATATGAAGCCAGTGCAACAGACCATCCTTTTGTGTCTGCGGGGGTGCATAAATCATGGGGCTACATTAAGTCCTTGAAAACCCTAAGCAGCTACCTCCCTACCTCCCTCCCTCCCAATCCTTCGCCCGCTGAACAAACTTTTCGACTGGCCGGGAAACAAAAATAAAAACTCGTTAGGCAGGACTCGAAACGAAGACGCGGAGAGTACGTGCCTGGACTTTGACTGCGACTGGAACTAGCGGGAGCTCACACAGTGTCAAGTGTAAAGAAGAACTACTAATCAGCAGTTAATTCTTATCTTTAATTAAGTGCACGTTCCACCGACCTCTCCGGACCCCTTGGAAGGCAACAGCGACGGCGACGGACCAGAGTTCTTGGCCACGGCTACGGCTTCGGTTCTGGCGTTTATGGCAGGAGTCCTGGGAGTCCTGGCGCTACTACTTTTTGCCCGCCGGCCAACACTTTTGTTTGTCCGCGCTCTCGGCATTGTCCTGGACAAAGGCCAGCACCGGCTTTGTCCTTACCCATCTCTGGTCAATTTAATGAAATAATCTAAGCAAACACTCCTGAAAATTAAGCAGTTTTTTCGCCCGCTTCCGCTCTCAAATTAAAAATGTAATGCGTTCGCCTTTGTTTTGTTTCTTGCCGGCGAATAATTAAATGTGCTAAAGAAGTTGCAGCAACATTAACCCGACCCGACCCGATCCGGCTGGCCAATTAAAACGGCCACGCAACAATGGCCAAGGCGCTCATGCATGGCTTATCCTTGGCTGGCTCAACCCTCTTGCTGCCGCCCAAGATGCAGAAAGTCCCGCGCTAAACTTCGGCCGGAGTCAGATATCTGGGGTAGTCCATAAGTCATTACCCCCATTGAGGCACACGCCCACAGGTAGGAGCACAGCTAGCCAAAGTTGCTTCAGCTTTCGGCTCTCAAGTTGTTTGACAAACAATACACAACAGCCGGCGGAGGGGGGAGCACTGGTGTCCTGGCCCAAAAGGAAACTGGTTAGGGTGGGGTCGAAACAGGGGAACGAGTGCCGCACTCAAGCGTGCCCGTCACATTTTTGCGCTTTTACATGGAGTCCCCAGGCCGGTTCGGTGGTCCCTTCTGCCCCAGCGAAGTGGTGCGCGCCCCCAAAACGTGGCATCAGCATCAGATACATGAAAAACATTTTTTCAGCAATGAAAAGCTGCACTAAAAATAAAATAAAAGATATTTTATTGAAGTGCGGCGTTGGAATGGAGTGAAAGGGAAGCTCGCCACCCGACTCCTACCTGTCGCGCACAGATTAATTATGCATCGCTAAAATGCTAAGCCAGGTAGCACCAAGCACCGAGCACCGAGCACCGAGCACCGAGCAGCGAGCTGCAGAGCACCGTGGCATCGCAGTGGCCCAAAGGCAAATGGTTAAGCGGGAGGGGAGTATGTAAAAGCCAAGTACAAGCCACAACAAAATTAAAATCAAAATAAAATCACAAAAAAAGGTTTTGGAAAGATGTTCAGATAACCTACAGTGAAGCACACACTAACTGGATTCACTCAAACTCCATTAATTATTTAATAAAAATGTAATAATAATTAATTAATTAAATAGAATAATTTGTATTACATATGAAAATATTTTATTCTATATAATACGGTAAATATATAATTACAAACAATTAAATATGCATATTTCCTGTAAATTAATTGTTGTGCTTTTAGTGGAATCAATTAATTGTTCATGACATAGACAATCTGAATATTAAGTTATATGTAATAAAAAAAATTTAATTTTTTTTAACACAGCGTATACACCACAGGGCTAATATTTTTTAACACAATAAAATATTTATAAAAAAGACCTCAAGTTTTTACATAAAAAACTGAATAATGTGTTTGATACCTAATTTAATAAAAAACAATACTTAAATAATAATACAAATACTTTAATAATAAAATGCATTGCACACTTATTAACAAATTTGAAGAGTTTTAAAAATACTAGTGAGCTACTGAGATCCTTAGAAACTATATAAAATGTATATAATATATACAATACACACCATTTCTTTGATTTCTTCAATACATTAACATATTAATTTTTAACAAAAACCAGAGGTCCTCGAAAAGCAAAACCAATGCAGATCGCGAATTGATTAACCAAATATTCGATTATCCAAAGGTCACACTCAAATCATTTCCCATAAAAATCCTTTAGAATTCGAGGCGAGGACCGCGAAAATCACAAATGGCTGTCACAGGCAGAGCCAGCAAATCACCATGCCTCTTCACACATCACACTCCCGCCCCACACACTCCACACGCCCACGCCCGGTCGCGAGTCGCCCGCAAATTATTCACATAAATAAAAAACGGACAAAAAAAATTAAAATTAAAATAAAAATTAAAAGCTACAGCTGAAAATCAAGCAGCAAACGTCAAAGCCAAAAGCGCGAAGCTGTCGGAGCTGTCGTCGTGTCACTGCACCCGCGCTCAGGTGCGGGGCTCTAGGGGATGCGGACACCCACCCCCCGTTTTTATCCCCCGCACACACACGCTTACAGGAGCACGAGGTGTTTCGACTCAAGCGGCGCACACACACAAATCTGCCCACTAGAGAGACACACACACTGGCTTACAGGATGGCGAAGCCAGGACGACATCATAGTACCCACTTGAAGCGCTTTTAACAAAAATTCTTTTAATTTCGTACTCTTCTTTTTTTTCGGCAACACCAGCTCGCAGGGGTGAGCAAAAGAGACAGGTATACCAAGAGAGTGTGTGTTGTGTGTGTGTGTGTGTGTAAGAAAAGAATTTGCGCCTCTATTGCGGAGAATATTACATACCCTGGAAATTAATTAAAATCGCACATATCCACTAGGTCACTTAGCTTATAGCAACGATTTTGGGCCATCAATAAAGATCTTTTCGATTTAAGAGAATATCTAGAAAAAAAAACAAAAATAACTCAAGTTATGTGGTTCAAGCATAGAAAATGGCATATTGCTTTAGGGCGCTATTAAAACTATCATAAAATTATTTTAACAATAGAATGAACCATATTTCTGTAAAATTCCCAGGACCCTTGATTAATAGTGATCGGTGTTATTATCCTAATATATATAACCTTCTTGTAAAGATCTTTAAGTATTTTGTATATTTGCACAAAAGTAGGTTGACGTTGATAACAACAATTTACATTAAAAATATTACTTACTGTCTCGACTCTATGAACAAGGCCTATTAACATCTTTTTGGAAAAAAATTCTAATTGAAACAAAAATAATAAATCTGAGATTCGAGTTGATATATACATATATATTAATCATTATCACTATTAAATATAGATTTACTTCAACTAAATTTTTGATATTATTTAATTATTTATAGCTATGAGAATAAATAAAATGTATTGTCCTGTAAGTGATATATATACATATACTATTTTATGTTCTTAAGTAAGAAAAATCCGTTTATAAAATTGAGTTCTCGAAGAATTTATTCAAATTATTCTTCTTAATGTGTTTCATATATAAGCAATATATATAATTATAAAGCAGGCACTTTCATAATTAAAATTCACTCTTAAAAATTTGAAGAATTAGTTAGAATTTATTTAAAAGCCGACAAATACACGATTGGGGTTTCAGAAAGAATATATTGTATTGTATATTGCCGAGCAAATACTTGTTGACATCTTTTAGGTTTGAATGAATTAAAAGCTTTATTATATATTTTAAGAATAGCTAAACTTTTAGCTCATTGTTTTTCCAAAGTTTTCCCTACGTAACCCTCGGAGTGGGCATAATTAAGAAAAACCCGCTAGGTGACTGCCGTTTCTTAGCCAGGACTGATTTGGGCCTGGCTCTAAGCGGGAAGTCTGCTCTTCCTTTTGGCACTCTCGGGCGTGTGTGTGTGTGTTTGTGGAGCCCTCATGGAAAATGAAATTTTTCCTGCAAGATGACGAAGGAAGTGGCAATGGGATTGGGATTGGAATCGGGAGTCACGGCCGACGACAGCAGTGCATTGTTGATGAACAAGCAGCACGCTAACAAGTCGCCTAGCCCCCTCGGCACCTGAAGTCCCCCTCCTAGACCCACTAGGCAACCCTTAGCCACCCCCAAGCCCCCCTCTGAAAGCACCTTTCAGCGCCGGCGTTGGGACGTGCGCCCGCTTACATTGTTGTCCTGGTTGTACCTGCACATGCCACGCCCCATTCGGGAGCGGTACGAGGAGATGCTGGGAAAATTATGATGCCTGCGCTTGTTTTCTGGGCTCATTTTAATTTCGACTTTTTTTTACGTTACTCTTTTTTTTGGCCTTCGAAAATTACAGTGAACAAAAATAAAAAGCTAAGAACAGATTAAACAGTTTGCGAAAAATAGAAAAATTCAAGGGAATTTTTCACTTCACTTTACGGTGCATTCACATTTCCGTTGCATTGCATTCTGAACGGAATGCACGGCGGAAAAAAGGAGAAACTTAAAAACAAAACACTGTTTGAGGGTATCCAAAACCGAAAGCGGAGCTGCGGATTTTCGCAATTTGTCGCTGGGCCTGGGCGGGAAGGAGCAACGGCGAAGTCCTTTGTTTTGGGGGAAGCCCCCAATACACTCGCCCCTCTCCATATACACCGAGAGGCCTATCTCAACCCTTGGCGAACGCATTTGAGCGCTTTTTTGAAGACCTTTAAGGTATTCCCTGTAGCCGGGCAATTTTTTGTCATTGTCATCGTTTTGTTGCTGCACTCGGCGGGCGGCGAAAATGGGCGGACAGGGGCTAAAGGGTTTAGGGCGGGAGGTCAGGCGCTGTGCAAGAGTTGCACTTTTTGCCGCTGCACTCGGCCCGCCGCCGTTGTGTTTAATTTTTTATAAAATTTGCATGCAAAGTGCATTCCCCGTTTTTTGTTCATTTTTTGACCACTTTTTTTTGTTTTAATTTCTTAATTAGTTGCTTTTGTGGCCGCAATCGGGGTGGGAACAGGGCACAGGGATCGGGGAACGGGCTAGGAGCAGGCAGGGCCTGAAAGCAAAAGTCAAGCCGAATGCATTTAAGGGTTGGCACGAGGTCTCGAGTTCGCTCTGGGTCCAGTTGCAGACTTTAAGGCCGCCCGGCCTTTCAAATTAGTCAAATTGAAATGGCATTAGGCTTTTGATCTGCGCAGATGGACGGACGGATGGCTCTGAGGGCGCCTTGCAATCAAACCGAAAACTATTTAAAATCTAATTTGCATTCCCGGCAAACAAATGCATACGAAATTTCCCAGCCCGAGCTCTTCTCTATTTCTTTTTCTGACTTTGGGTGGGGGGTTTCAGCATAATCACAAAAATTTGTCATAAAACTTTGGCAGACGCAAAAGTTTTTGCTGCACAAAGTCAAAGTCGTTGACGTCGTCATTCTCGATGACTCAAATTGAGGAGGGTTGGGCTGGCGCAGGCTGGTCTTTGAGAAATTAGTCAAGAGTCGCAGGCGACTCCGGCTCCTCGAGGCAGCAGTCTACATCCATCTCTGGCTCATCCCAGCCCTATAGATTATTAGAACGATTACAATTCCTGCAACACGACCAATTTGGCTGCATTCTGCGGCTGCCCCCGACCGTTTGGCAGGGAGTGTGAAAACTTTTTAATTACCCTCATCAGCGAAATGCAAGGCCTCACTCAAACCCCTCTTAAAAGGAAAGAAATGGAGGGTTGAGAGCTCGTAAAGGGGCTTGAAACTCTTGGACCGCCTTCAGTCGCAGGGTCTGCTGTGTTGGTTTTGTTTATTCGACGATAACTAAATTCGTATTGCAGTCAATTCCTATGGTGTACCAACATATACAGAAACTATAAGAAGTGGAGATAGCCAATTTTGTGACATTCATAATGGTTCCACTTCTGCTGCCAAAAATCATGAAAAACTATAACAATATTCAATTAAAGTAAATTAATATCGAAAAATGATCTTGAATAAACGTAATAAACTTGGAAGTTACTTGGCAATAATCTTTCTTTATATGTTGAACATATTTCTTGCAAAAATTTCTTTATTAGGGTGTTGTACAAGATGTTCCTTACAAAAATTCTGAGGCTACCACCCAACTCTTGACTGTAGGTTTCCTACTTGTAATAATAAGAAAATACTTAACAATAATATAAGGTAATAAGTAGGGATCTATTGCCAAAAACACCCCTTTAAAATAACTTGAAACCAGTGCCCTTAATAGTTCCCTATTTTTAGCTCAGTGTACGATTCGGGAGCGCAAAGTTCAGTGACTGGCGGCGGCACCTTGAGTTCCTTGAGCGCCTTGCACTTCCTGTTTTCCTGGCTGGCAGGCAACCTTTGGGAAACCATTATGGCCAGAAAGAAGGAGCGAATCGCCTGGCTGCAACTGGGTGCTGGAGTTATGACGCAAATTGCAATTAATCAGCTGCCTGCCATCAATCTGTGTCACTGGGCAAAAGGAAAGCGAAACCCGAATGCAACGCAGTGCTTGCCATAAGCATAATGCAAGTGACAGTGGCCCGATCCTTATCGCCACTCAGCGGCAGTGTGGCAAGTGTGAAAAGCGAAATTCTCAACACTTGGCAAACAGAGCCGGGCTCCTCAAATGAGCCGATCTTATCTGTAATTGCTTTCGCTCCAAGACATCGCTTAAGAACACTTGGCCATATATTCTGGCCAGAACTCGTAGATCTTTGGCACTGTCGCTGGGTGCTCTTTAAGGAAATGACCCAAATTAGGCAAGAGATGGAAAAGTTTTTGCATTAGCATGCGGCTTTCATTTTGCCTTCAGCTTTGAGATTTTTCACTAGTGTTGCACTGCGAAAATTCATTTGGGAACTCCTGAAAATTGGCATTTTTAATGAAACAATAAACATTTCCTAAGGAAGTTTCGAGTAAAACACCTCAAGAATGTTTTTTTTTGCATATTAACATTAAGAAATGTTACAATTTATCATTTTACAAGAGTTTAGCGTATTCTAAAACAGATTTCAATCTATAATTTTCATTATTTTTTTTTTAAGACCCTAGAGATTTCTCCAGCGCCCCCGTATATAATGTTTAAAGCATCTACGAAGTGATTTCACTGTTTGGCATTTATAGTGTTTAAAGGTGTAAAACATTTTCAGATTAATTGCTTATACTGTTGTTGTATTAAGCAGAAATTAATCAATAATCAGCTTAATTTTTCTCCAGTGTTGTATAGCTTTACTCAAAGAAATCGGCATTTTTGCGAACTCCCTTCGGGGAAGTCACGTAGCTGCAGCTGCCACGCTTCCAGGTGGCTTTGGCTCTGCTATAGCCATGGCACTATATGCAGCATATGCAGCGCCCGCCCACACGTATATGGGAGACATCTTATCTGTATCTGCAAACAGACAGAGGACATATCTGCCATGGCCGCTCATCCTCCGCACCCACACGGGCACACCTCCCTGCGCTGTCAGTCAACAGACAAACATGCCAAGATGTTGAATTTGTACTTCCGCTTCTTCTTCTGCTTCTTCTTTTTCTTCTTCTTCCTCTGCTTGGCTTTCCCATTTTTCCCACTGCTGCCGCTGCCTGGCCCGAGGCTGGAAAATCAGTTTTTCTGTTGTTGCTGATTTGTCGCACGACTTGAATTCCTGATTATGCTGCACTGCACAGCGGCGCAGCGGCGCAGGGAAAAACCATTTTTGCAAAAAAAATTTACAAAAAAAAGGGACCCGCGAAAAAAAAACATATTTCAAACACACATTGAAGAGGCATTAATTATGCGTAAATGAGCTTAATGCATCAATTAATCAAATCAAAGGCGGCAGTGGCCAGTGCAGGCCGCAGCGCTGCAGGCACATTGCTCCCTGCCTCCGTTTCATCAGCATCACGGTGCTTTGTCGCGTCGCACAAAAGCGGGAACTCGCGGAAAGCCCACCGACTCCAGCTGCCTGTTAACAGGGCAAGGGTCACGTCCAGGGAGTGGTTGTGGACGCTCCCATATCATGGGCTGGGCTGGAAAAGGATCAGTGGTTGCTCTTATAGTTTGACCTATAGGTTGATTTCTAACTTAAACGTTTAAGTTCTGTGCTTGCCACCTTGCAGCATCGTTCGAAATTTTTCAAAACCTGATCTCTATGCAAAGAAAAATATATTTGAGTTGTTTTTTTAATTGTTAAAAATAATTTTGTTCTTAATGGTTCTATGCTTTTTACATAGTCCTGCATTCTGGACGTTGTATAAAACGTTATAAAAACTTTTTGAAATTTTCAGTAACACTTTTTATGGCTTTTGCAGCATTCATCTAATGTCAGCCATGATTTCGACTATGCTCTCACTGTTGTCACAGCAATCAGCTTTCTATAAGCAACGCTTGAAGTTCTGTTATTTGTTCTGTTAATTAGTTCTCTTTGCTGTTAAGTTCTCTTTCTCTGTTAAAAAGCCCTTTCTAATTTACTTCACTTTTGACATTCGTTAAAAAGTTCCCTTCGTTAAATTACGTAATAAACTTCAATTTTGACATTCGTTAAAAAGTTCACTCCGTTAAATTACGTAATTTCGTCATTTTTGACATTCGTTAACAAATTCGCTTTGATAAATGATTTAATATACGTCATTTTTGACATTCTTATTTAAATTGTGTTTTATATTAACTCTTTATCATACATTAAAGTTATATATTAAATTAGCGTATTTTAGTAAGCCATGATCCAGGCTAGTCACCTGCACTTGTGGGTGTTAAAAATATGCGATATTTTATTGCAATTAATTTTATTGCATATTTAGTTATTTACATTCTTTTTGCCTAACGTTAAGAAAGCTACAGGGGGTAGACATTGAGATTAATTTTATTTATGTGAATAGTTTGGCCAGCTTGAAGTGTGTTGTATTTGGTTTAGGGAGTTATTAAATAATTTAATAATTATATAAAATTTATACTTTGGTTGAGGCCTCTCACTAGCACTCATTGCTAAGACATTGTTTTATTGATATTTGGCTTAGTTGTCGGAGCCTAGGAAACAGGTGGCCGGGTGTTCGTATCCCGTTCTCAAAAAATTGTTCCTTAAATAATTTTTTTATCTTTTTTGATATCAGAGAATTATGAAATATATTTTTTATTTTATAATTCAATCAATGGTGTAGACGACCTATGGAATTTAAGTATTAGTGTGCCACTGTAAATTTTATATTTTTAAAATTAAGGCTTGTGTTTAATTGAACATTTTTATTAATATGGTGTTAATTATTCGTTTTTTATTTTAAATTCTGTTGTCTCTTTTTCTAAAGAAGTAGGCAAACTTTCGAAAATATAATTTTAGGTTCCTATTAATAAGATAATATTCTTTGGATAATTTCTGATTTTTATTTTCATTCATTTTCTATTGTTTAAAGAAAGCAAATAATACGCTCATTGCCAAGATTAATTTCTTTTATTCGGGTCTTTTCGGCCATTTGGTGGCGATCCATTCACCGGACTTTTTGAGATGATAGTTATAAAATATAGATAAAAATCTTCGATGGAGCGCCACTCTTTCACGCGAATATATTTAGATAAACTCTGCTAATTTTTTTTAGCAATTATGGCAATTTTAGAAAAGAAAAAAAATCAAATGCAAATTCACAAAAATCCAGAATTCCCGCTCCCAGCAATTTTCAGTATTTTTCCTACATTTGATAATGCAAAAGATCCAAACTTGACGGGGAAAAAAGCTAAAGTGACAGCCTTGTTGACAGTGCAAAGGTAGTTATGCTTTATGCTTATTTCAGTATTTAATTAAAAAATTTTAACATTTATGTATTAGTATAGTAGTGCATTGTTTTAGATCGAAAAAGTAGTAAAAAAGGAATCATTTAGCAAGAAATGAACAGAGGCTTAGAGGATTTATAATGTTTTTAAGTGCGTTTACAAACATTCTGCAATAGTTTCAGCATTACTACTGTTAAAAGAGTTTTACATAGAAAAGTAATGGTAAATTTCAATTTAAAGAATCGTCGAAAAAGAAACTGCGTACAAGTTTGCAGCACTTGTTTGCATTTTTGCAATTATACTACTCTTGAATGATGTTTTAAAGGGTCGCGCTATAAATTATATAAATATCTCCTGTCCGTTTTTCCGATCCTACGCTACTTCTTCTTTCGTTTGTAGCTTTCTGAAAGGAATTTTGAAAATAGTCTTTCTTTTTTTTATACCCTTGCAGGGTATTATAATTTTAGTCAGAAGTTTGCAACGCAGTGAAGGAGACATTTCCGACCCTATAAAGTCTATATATTCTTGATCAGCATCAACAGCCGAGTCGATCTAGCCATGTCCGTCTGTCCGTCTGTCCGTCTGTCCGTCTGGACGACTATATCATATAGCTGCCATAGGAACGATCGGTAAATTTTAATGAAAAAAATTATAACTTAACCAATTTTTAAGATATTTGCATACAATTTTAGATCTGACCATTTGGTTATATTTTAAAATTTCGGTTTTAATTTTATCAAAATCAGACAAGTATATCATATAGCTTCCATAGGACCGATCGGAAAATTTTAAGAAAAAAAATCTAACTAAGCCAATTTTCCACATATTTTCATAAAATTTTAGACGTAGCCATTTTGTATTATTCCAGAATTTCGGTTTTAATTTGATCAAAATCAGACCACTATAACATATAGCTGCCATAGGAATATATATATCTGTTTGGCTTTGTTGCTAGCAACATTTTTCGCCAGCAACACTCTGGCAACATTTATTTTATGACAGTACCCGAGAAAGCGAAAAAGTCAAAACATTTTTCTTCTTTTTCATCTACTTACTGCAAGGGTATTTAAACTTCGGCATGCCGAAGTTAGCTTCCTTTCTTGTTTTAGTATAGGATATAACTTGATTAACGTCAATCGTTCTTCTTTCTATTTTATTAGCATTCAAGTCGAACTATTATATCATATATCTGCAAAAATCAATAGAAAAAAACGATAGGAAGGAACGACAATATAAAAAGTAAATGCATTAAATTTCACAATTTGAACAATCCAATGTAACTCATTTACTTGTTCACATATTTGCTTGCAATTTTAAGTTTCGTAACAAATCTATTAAAGTATTCCCACTCTGTTTGTGATCCGGTAACAAACGACTGACAGAAAATAGTTTGATTCTTTGTAATGTTTTTAACATGTTGCATACATTTTCATTCTATTAAAAAACAATTTCCGGAAAAGCTACCCTCGAAATGTTTTAATAAATCATACGCTTGGGCAGGGCTTGAACCACATGCTGGGTGGTTTTCACATTAATATCAGAAACTAAGGCAGCTGTGCTGCCCGTCAAAACGCCAGCGAACTGTCAGGCAAGCTGCAGCTCCCGGATATCTCCATGCGAGAGTTTGCAGAAACTAAGCCAGCCAAGCAACTTGTCCTGAATGTGCTTAGCATCAAACTGCCAGTGGAACATCAAAACAAACTCACGGACCACATTGCGTACAGTGCGTTTACTTGACCTTCGGTAATGGCTTAAGTAAACACACTCACACATGCCTGCCGCGCGGTGACCACCAGAAGTAATTAGTATGCATGGGCGGGTTCCCACGCACTTGCGGTGTTCGATGCCCATTCAGCTCTGACACATGCCGACATATTCTTGGCGGTAGGGAAGAGTATAAATATTGCTTCAGCCATATTTAAGGCTAAACTACGTGCGGGAGTTAACGGTTTGATGAGCCGCCATCCTCGACCAATTATCTTTATGGCGTCCGACGAGATCCAGCTTCCCCCAGCGTAGTGTCTCGAGTCCTTGATGTAGGTAAATCTGTGGAATCCAGGACGTCGGCAATGCTTGGCAACAACAATTTGGCCGGCAGCTCAGCGCTCAGAAGTATACAATGACTTTTTGGCAGCCAAAAATGACTAGTCTGCGTGATTTCGCGCTTCGCAAGGATGCTTCCAGTTTTGTGTGACTTTTTGAGTGTGTGTGGGAGTGTGTCTGGGGGGGAGAGAATGTGGGGGAAGGAATGTGTCTGCTGTCTGTGAAAATTCTTCTTTAAAATGATATTAAAATTGGGTAAATAAAGTTGTTTATGTGGTGAGAATGTGTTCCGGGGAAAATCATCAGGTAGCTTAAGTTTAGGTATGAAGTATCTTTAATATATTTTACCTTTAATATACTACAATGTATTGCTTAAATATTTGTTTGGCATTGTAAAATTAGCTTTTCTAACTCTAAAATATTAAATGCTTCACCAGCATCTTTTTAAGACACACAAATATATAGCCCAGCCTTTCCATTAAATATTTATGCAACAATTATTGAATATTTAACAACCTTTCACATACAATAGAGTTTCAACAATGCAACAAAATCCTGTTACTGGATTCCATTTTAAGCGATTAATGAAGCCATTAATAAATGTACGTACATGCGTCATTTGTCCTGGCATAAAGACTGCATAAATAATGAACTCACTCGCACAACGAAAGCAATAATGTTCGCCAACTGCCGTACTATAAGCCTCGCCATTGGAAAACTCTCGGCAACAATTGTAATTAGTTTCCGACTTCCTGTTTGCTGGAAAGATTTGGAAAGTTCCGTGGCGGCTCTTTGAAGTGTTATTACCCAGTGGAACTCTATTAACCCGCCTGCCACCTGGCTCAGCTCCGATTGAAGTCGATTTCTAGAAAGCATCGACTTTGATATTTATGCGCCGTCACGCGGCGACAGGCAGGCGTCACTAAGGACGAAAGGAATTGCTCTCAGCCAGGATGCGAAATGGATGGCTGGGAGTAGGCTGGCACCTCAGTTGCTAGTACACTAATGCTATTAATATAACTCCCCGCACCGGCAGGCAGTCGTAATGGCAGCCTGTGTTTAACTAACTCTATGATAAATATATTACATTATGCTGGGAACCCAATAAACGCATACAAACAGCACTGAAAGTCTGTTTGCCTTATTGTTGTAAAACTTTTTAATATATCAGAATTGCTGCCCCGGCCCGGCCCGGCCTCGGGTGCCAGGGCCATAAACAAAGTGCCAGCGGGAGAGCATGGGAGGCAGCAGGCGCATAAAACTCATGGGCCGAGTCATATATCTGATGGGGCCTCGGCACTTTTATGTCCCACATGGCTGCAGTTAACCCCTGCCCGCGCGATGGATGGAGCATTGCCACCGCCAGCAGCTCCTTCCCCTGTGCAGGGAATTCCTTGTCTTGAGTGCGGAAACCCCACTTAGAAGTGGGCGCCCTTATTGGCCAGGCGGGTGTCATCGGGCTCAAGGACTTGGATGTCTTGAAGCTCTCACATGTTGTGTGTCGTTAGTATCATTGCCATTCATTACTTTCCATTTGTACTGACTTTTAATTTATATTCACCTTCGTTTCTAGAGTTCATAATGGAATTATTGCACGTTAATAATTTTTAATTTATTCATAGTATTTCCCAGTGCTGAAATGTTAACCTCAGTGCACGGTTTAGCAAAGCATTTGGACACCTTCAGGGTGTCCAGGGCAAAGTGCCCTGTTTACATTATTTTAAAGCTTAAAGCATTTCACAATTTAAGGCATTAATTATTTGTTCCACATTATAAATATTTAGAACCCAATCCGCCAAATTTTCTTGTTTCCCATCATGTATTCAGTTTCAATCGGTCGTAATTAAATTTACCGCTAAAAATAAGTTGACCGCAATGTGGACCATGTTCGCTAACCCAACTCAACCCGCTAAAACAAGAGGAGCTGTCACAAACAAATCACTGCCAATGCTCTGCACGGATATAACCCACAAGAAATATATGTCAGACAAAACACGTGCAGACAGAGGTAGCACTTGAATTCACAGGTGACCGCAACTGGCGACCGGGGAAAAGTGTCATTTAGGTGCATTGACAGCCGTTTGGCTCATCAGTCTCGGGCATCGTCGCCATGGGATTTCTGTTGAACACGTTTAGGTATATAAATTATATTCAAGAGCCCTTTCAAGGACAGATTTATCAAAGATTTATTGAAATTTGCTGCCGGTACTTTAAGTTCACTAAATGAATATTTAGCATACAAGCCATCGGCTTAAGTCTGCCATTAAATTAATTAGCAAATTGAGAGTCCTGAGTCCTGGCAACTAGCTTTATTAAGTGATTATACTGTGGTAATTTACCAAATTATTGCCTGCAAGTTAAATTTGAGTAAATTCATTAGCAGCATCAGGTAAGCTTATTATTTAGTTAATCCCCAGATTGGCCGGACCAACCATAAGAGCAACCACATTTGACCATCATAACTAAGAATAGGCTTAGGCGTCCAACGAGCCAAGCAGGCAGCTCAAAGGACATCAACCACAATTGGCTTGCTTATTTCTCGAGCTGAAATACGAACACTGCTGAAAAATACTTAGAGTTAGACTTAAAGTAGTTTTCTTGTTATGCCAATATTATCGTTTCGATTGTCTGTAAACTAAAGGTATTAGATGAGATTATTTTACCTTTCAGCCAAATCATTATCTAAGAACCAATTTAAATTAGTTTAAAAATATATTGTTTGTGTGGAAAATATTTGGTTTGTTATAGGGATGTCAGAAATAATCAATATATTAAAGTCAAATTTAAAATAACATTATTAGAAATACAAATTGAGAGCTTATCAAATCGATTCTGTGTCGATAATTTCTATACTTTACCCTAGTATACTAGTTCGTTATATAAATTTGACATGCGCCATAAATCGATTTCAGTTTAATATATCGAAAGTTTGTAATGCAAATAATTTTACTGTATTGTATATCAATTCATCTTAATAATGTATAAGAGTTGACTTAAAAAGAAGTAGTTTTTTATTGAATTTTAATCACTACCGCACGAGACATGTCGCACGCGACTTTTTTTTCTATTGATCTTGTAGTGCTGTTTTTTACTATTTAAGTAAATCATTATCTCTTTTATGGTGTTTCTAATCAAAATTATAAAAAATCTCAAGTTGAGTTTGCATTTGAATATTGCGAAATTTGTTTCAGAATATGATAAAGCCTTTCAAATTTGATCCTTTGAAACATTTATAATGTTACTATGTTAAAAATATGAATATTAGAGAATTTTTTCTGTTTTTGCCTTGGTTGTATTTTCCAGAGAATAGTCATTATATCAAATTACAGATATTTTTAGATATTTTTCAGCTATGATATTGGAAGTGTTTTTTTTTTTTTAATATAATATCGGATTCTTTCCCCGATATACATGCCATAAATATTGCGCATTCACCATTATTATGCTCTTACACATGCATATAGGCAACACAACAATTATCGCGAACTGCAGCAGCATCAGCAGGAACTTTTAGCGAACTACGCACACAAATGGCCAAAATGAAGCTGATTCCGGTTGCCATGACGGAAAGGCAGAATTCAATGGCAGCAGCAGCAACAGCTGGAACCATTCCCAGAGAGTTGGCCATGTCCAAAGGTCATGCATCCATCAGTTTCGTTGCTCGCCGAGGCTGCCATCCACATCCTTGACTGGATCCATTCATATTCAACGGAGCTGTGGCTATTTTCATAGCCACTGAATTGTTAACAAGCGCAGTTACGGTGGACGCGAGAAAAATAACCTTTGGGGCCTTAATCGGACTCAATGGAAGGAACACGCGAATTAATTACACTGCCCTCGGCAATGCCGGATGATACGTTAAGCCCTCTCTTTGGTTTGACTTACTCTCGGTTTTAAGACCAGCTTCGTATATTTTATATTTGCCAGCAAACAGCCGCGTTAATAATCTCCGAACCGCTGGGCAAAAAGTTAATTATAATGTGTACATATTTACCCCTTAATTTGTTTACGCTCGAATCGCTTACCAAAAATGTAATTGACAGTTGGCAAGATGACGGGGCCGTCGCCTAATTAATTAATTAACTCAAATTAAATCAAGGCGAATCCAAGAATCCCAGCCCAATTAATTCACTGCCACGTTCCCCACAGTGACACATCATCCACACGTGATAAATAAAGGTTTTAAAGAGGAGGCTCCACGGTCTGGAAGTCACTACTCTGTGGACAAAAGTGCACCTAATTTGCTTTCACCCTCAATTAAGTGACTTCTTGGGCAGATGTCAGTGACCCGACTGCCGCGGAAAATATTTAAGCTCTCGTCTAGATATTTCAACAAGAATTTTCAGTCGAGAAAGTTGGGTCTTGAAAGTTTCTGCAACATTTACCTGTCTACAAGTCGATGTTTTTTGCTTTTATTTCTTTTTGAAGTTTCTCTGTGCTGCCTGCGAGGCTTAACTTGAGGATTACTGCAGATGTCAGACTTAAGTTTTTCACTCGCTAAACTTTTAGTGAGCTTCTCGCTGAACAAGCATTTATTTGGCTAAAGTTCATACAAATTGCTGATATTAAAAATTATTCCATCACAAACATTTCCAAATAGCAGTCTAGGATATAATTTGTTAATTATTAGAGGGTTTACCGACTTTACAAAAATCTTGATACAGAAAGGTTAAAAAATCAGTACCCTAAATTCTTGAAATTCTTAAAAGAAATTTTTTAAGTGCTTCCAAGCTAAGACTTTGCAATTTAATTCACTTGTTCATTCAATACATCCTTTCCGTTATCTAAATAGCCTAAGGGATTTATTTACTCCTCCGCACATTTAAGGAAGTCGGATTATTGTGGCTGTTGCCTTGGTTTCCGGTAAAATTCAAGCTTTGATTTGCAGGTGTCTGATGATTTTAATTACGCATACGCCCCATGTGATCCAAGGCTGGCCACCAAAATGTGCAGTACGTTCAATTGCGATGACATCAACTGGGGATAAAATACTCCTTTGGACCAAATCCACTCTGCTCGATAATGGCATGCTGGTAATTCGGATTAAATTTATTTATTAATGTCTCCTGGCGCCAGGGCCCCCTCAATCCATGCAAACCGGATACGGAAGGCTGGATAAACAAGAGGACTGCCGAGCGGTGGGGAGTACAATAATAATATAAACATGCTATGCAAATTTGCTGGGCGGCCGGGGCCGCTTTCAAATAAAGCTCAACCAGTGGCAGATGTAAGATTTCCAGCAACACGTGACGGCATTACCAAAGGCGATTTCCCCCGGCCTCCTCGGGGGGCCAAGGATAAATCAATGTTGGCTTTTGGCGAAGCACTTGCGGGAGCCAAAAGCAAAAGTTGAAATTTATTTGAAAATTCAACAGAGAAAGGCAACCATTGTGCTCCGACATGGCCTCTGGCCTACTCACCTGGCTCACCTTTCGCCTGCGTCCCAAAAATCTCCTTCTAATTCCGCACAAATTAGGCACAAGAGAACAGAAATTGAAGTGAAATCAAATACACGTCAACATAAATTCAATTGAAAACATGGTTTAGCTCAAGGTCCTTTGGTTGCTAGGGAGAAATACTACCCTGTTTCGGATGGATTCGAGGGCCTATGGGGTCGGAAAATACATAAGGCTCGTCTCGAACAGAAAAGCACGAAAATTATTTGTCATTTTATTTTACGTAGTTTGTACAACGAATGGAAATTTATTATGTTGGTATATCAACAGAAAAATTACTATTAAAATATTATGAAAATTATAAAAGAAAAATCGAAAACATTGCATTTAACGTTGAAAAATAGTAATTATCGAAAATGTTATCGAACATTTTGTCATCTTTACATTTTTATAAATTCTTTATATACATTTTTAACAATGCAAAATCAACTTAGTCTTGGTTTCTCTGTGGCACAGTAAATACTATAAAACGGAAAATCGGTTAATGCAACGTTATGAATTTGATACATTTCATATTGATATTTCTATATTATCTACCAGTTACAAGGCCAATAAATTTAAAACCTCAGTTGAGAAGCTTGGATTTTTGGTTAGAATGAGAAATAAATCACATAAGAAATACTGTATTAATCACTCCAACAATCCCTGACGATTTTTAAAATAATCTAAAGAATCTTAAATCTGGCATTATTAAGGAGTACATTTCTTTCTATGAGCTGGCCAGGAATCTGAGATAAATTTCTGATTATTAATTGCCTTTCCACGTACTACCAGATATTTTGGGGTCCGGAAACTCAGCCAAGACATTCCATTTGCTGTTTTTGCTGTATTTATTTTTACTTTGAGGGCCAATCAGGGAACACAAAGCTTTAAGTTACTTGCATTTTTATACAAAGCCTCTTCTGTTAGCTTTTGTGAATTTTTCACATTGTAATAATCGTGTAAACTTATACGGGAACGTGTCGTTAAGAGCATAGTAGAGTAAACTTGTTTTCTTAAAAACTCTTAGTTTGCTTTCTTTCCTTGTGCATTGTAACCGCTTCCCTGATATAAGTAATTGTTTGCTAAGTAGCTATGTACTTCTGAGGAAATATTTTTCAAGCTACCGTTAGTTGCTGCTGAAGTAATATACACGCTGTATTACGTATACGCCACGTGGCACGTTGTACGACCAACTTGCCGCACATTTACATCGCATTGAATCGATAACATTAAGTATGTACATTTATCCGCGCATACTGCAGGGATGGATGGATACTCCCATTAGAGTATAGCGAAGGCTAGAGACACCAAAGCCGGAACACTCACTCATCTCACCAACATCCTCGATTCCAAGCCGAAGCCAACTTTTGTGGCTTCCACCAGGTGAACTAGATGTTGTTTTCACATCGAGACTTCTCCTCTCTGTAGCAAGAATGTTCGTACACTTCAGACACCAAAAACTGTCCCTGGTGCTCATCTCGATTCGAACAGATTGAATTTGTGGCGACAGGGAGCGAATATACGTAAGGCTTTTGTTATCACTTTAATGCGCAATTATGGGGATGCAGAGCGGGGAAGCCAACGTTGGCAAACAAACATTTTGAATTACACTGGAAAACATAATTGCTAGGCAACTAAACTGAAGAACTCAGGGAATTTTATAAGGATTTGATAAGCTTAGCGTAAACATTATATTTGAAACCTATAAATTGAATACGTAGTTTAAAACCTGCAGGTAAGTAAGTTAATCGGGCATATATCAATCAAGTTAATCAAGATTAAATATATTATATTACACCATATATAATAAACCACAATGAAAGTAGATTCGAATCAAAGTATCAGGAAGTAAGAGAATACAACTAACTATTCTAATAACTAGAGGTATACCCTTTTTTGGCTAAAAATTGCAGAATTTTTCAAGTGCACCCACACACTATCTGAATTTAAAGCGGCTGCTTGTCCAACTACTCCCCATCGACTGATGCTCTCTGCACTGGAAGCCATCACAATCATTGCATTGACTTTGAGTGGAAGTAGGGGACGAACGATTGTCAAGGCTTTTAACAAAATGAACTTGTGTCATGGCGGTACATAAATTTGATTGATCAGGAGAATATATATTCTATATACGTATATGTATACAAAATTTCCATTTGATGTTCAGACTTAAAAGTGGCACACTTAGTAATCTAAGTCCACATTGCAATGTTGACACCGTCCGTTCACAATGGTATTGCCGCCTCTTTGGTAGATGGTGCCACGCCCCCTGCCGTCGCCGCCTCGGGATATGACCACGTTGCCACTGCTGCCCGGCGAGGAGAAGCTACGGTATTCCTGGCCATCCAGATAGACGGGATCACCGTGCGGATTGGGGCCTGGTCGAGAGCAAAATTGAGCAAAGGAATGCCAATGGCAATGGCTTCTACTTACAAGTCAGGCATACCCCGTTGACCACCACCGTGCTGGGATGCGCTGCAAATGATAAAGCAAGGTATCAATTAGCGCCAGCTGCTACCCGCAGCGGAATCCCACATGCTCACCGCCGACAAGAGCCGGAATCAAAGCCAACGGGAGCAGCACACACGTCAGGTAGTTCATCTTCGAGCCGATAGACAACTGGCTCGGCTCTCACCACGCCACTTATATAGTGTGCTCGGTCGACAGTTCAATCCGAATCAAAATCAATTTGCATAAGCCTGCATACTCGCGGTAGTGCGCTGCTTTCGAAACACACGGAATTCGAGGCGCTCTATAGGTCATATTGAACACATATATTCCTCACAGTTTTCCCCCACAAAACTGATTTCGAAGGGTTTTCCCCAATTCCGCTCTACGTAATTGATTTCCTTGAACTTCTACAGAGAAATTTATGAGAGTCACGCCCAAAAACACTGCTTACAATTACCGCCAGACGTTCAAAACATGAATGGCAAGCGCGATTCCAGAGAATTACACCCCCAACCTAGCCAGCGCAGCCATCAATCCATCGCAGCAAAACTGGTTCCCATTCCAGATGTCGTGACTCGTGAATAGAACGTAAAACGTAGCGCCGCGATTGACACTTAAAAATGGTTTTAAACACAAAATAAACAAATTAACTACCGAAAAATAAGTTATTCTTCATGTCTAGATTTTCGATAACAAGGGATAAGAGTACAAACTTAACGTAGAGCTCTTCAATTTCAAGATTTACATGCAAGGAGAGGAGATTTCTTGTAATAAAAACATCAAAAGTCCGTCTTAAAATTAGGAAAAACAGATATATTGGTAAGCCCCTCTTGTTATTATCTAGAAACTCTGTAAACTCATATACTTTATACCTATATTTAATATAATAGGATGATTTAACGTAGCGTATCTAGTCAACACTTCGACTGGACTATCTGATGAGCTTCTAATTGTTTTTGAAAAGTATCTGTGGGCAATTCCCTGCTGAGATTTATACTTACGTAGCGGTTTGTTTATATGCGAAAAGTTCTCTGCAGCGATAAGGTTCGCCAACGGAACGGAGATCGGTGAGTGCATCGTATATAAGCGGCTGCTGTCGATTGTACCTGGTCCAGACCAGTTCGACATATCAACAGATCCGCACAAAAATGAGACATCTGACGGCATTGGCAGTGCTCGCTCTCTCTGCCCTGGCGCTGACAGAGGCAGCTGTTTACATCGGCGGCGGTTGCTACGACTGTAAGTTTGAGCCCTAACATTATTTCATAGCTGAGATTCCTTGCCATAGCAAGACAAAACACAAAGAAAAACCAAGGAAGTAAAGTTTCACATATTGTTTGACCTTTGCCCACTCCCAAACGTTGTTTCCCTAAGCTTGTTTAATTATGACTAGATTTTTCGGGGCGAGTTCTTTCCTTTTCCTACAAATAAAAACGCGAAAACAAGAGTCTTTTTTGAAACTTGTTTTAGAATCTTGGCTCGCTTTTTTAAAGGTTTCTTAAAACAGTAAATCATTATACTTTATTTTAAAACTACTGAAATTATTTATTTGTTTCAAGAACAAGTTAGGGAATTCAAAGATGTTTTATATTTTGTTTTGCAAGTAAATATTTAACTGTTGCGTAGCTTAAGAATTATACTTGTTTATTATTGTGTATTTCGCTTGAATCAATTATCGGAAATTACGATTTTTTCAGTTGTGAAATGTTATTGGTTCTTATTATGATTTAACTTTAAGGTGTTGACACTTATATAAGCTAGCAATTACATTTATAACGCAACGCAGACCAATTTCGCGCAATTAAGTAACCGCATCTTTCATTTGACCGACATTTTTAGGTAATCCCCCCGGAGGCCAGGGACCTGGAGTCTACACAGGGGTCAACGGAGGTAGAGGAGGAGGTGGAGGTGGTGGCAGCTATTACAACGGCGGAGGTGGCGGCCGCGGAGGAGGCGGTGGGCGTCCAGTCTATTCGGGCAACTTCGGACCTGGCTATAGCAACGGCGGTGGTGGTCGCGGAGGAGGCGGCGGCGGTTACGGAGGTGGTTACGATGACGGCGGTCTAACGCAGATTATAAGCGGATGAGTGTATAATCTAGGGGTTCTATACCATGAAATACTGCAGATGACCAAACGTCGGCTGATATTTAGCTTTCGCTTTTAGAGAATAAAAACAAATACAAAACAGAAAAATTGTGTGTTTTAACAGTATGTTTATCTAAAAAAAGTTTATTTATTTAAGTCGACAATAAGATAAAACATTTTAAAGGAGAGTTGACCCTAAAGAATACATTTGTCGTCCTCGTTGTGTGTATCGATAATTATGTTTTTTTTTTTAATTTGAATCTAAAGAGATTTACAAAGGTAAGCACTTGAATTCCTCTATTAAATAATGACAAAAAAATAAAGCTAAACAGAATTAATTAATTGAAATCACTCATTCACAATATCTATATTAACGGCTTTACTGATAACACATTTTTTTAATAAATAAAAAATGTTTGTTCATTGGTTTTAATACAGAAAAGGGAAGGAAAATTATTTACTTCAATTACAATGTCAATATAAATTTTAAGAATGTATTTTTTCTTTTAAATAATTGTATTTCGTTGACTTCCTCTGGCACTTTATATCCTTCAACAAATATAAATAACATTGTAAATAAAAGAATGAAACAATTATCGACGATACTAAAGATATCACTAAACTATTTAAAATTTATAGAAATTTTTCTTTAAAATTTTAAATCGTAAAAAAGGAATTCAGCCTGAACTGAGTATAAAACAAGAAAGGAAGCTAACTTCGGCATGCCGAATTTTAAATACTCTTGCAGTAATAAGAAGAAATATGTTCAGACTTTTTCGCTTTCTCGGGTACTGTCATAAAATAAATGTTGCAAGTGGAGAATGTTGCTGAACAGATAGATATATTCCTCTGGCAGCTATATGATATAGTGATCCGATTTTGATAAAATTAAAACCGAAATTCTGGAATAATACAAAATGGCCATGTCTCAAATTTTATGAAAATATGTGGAAATTTGGCTTAGTTACATTTTTTTCTCAAAATTTTCCGATCGGTCCTATGGCAGCTATATAATATAGTTGTCCGATTTTAATAAAATTAAAACCAAAATGCTAAAATAAATATACCAAATGGTCAGATCTAAAATTTTATGCAAATATCTTAAAAATTGGCTAGACTATAATTTGTTTCATTAAAATTTACCGATCATTCCTATGGCAGCTATATGATATAGTTGTCCGATCCGTCCCGTTCCGACTTATGTATATAGTAGTGAGAGCATATAGAAAACGATCTGCAAAGTTTCATTCAGATAGCTTCAAAACTGAGGGCTAGTTTGCGTAGAAACGGACGGACAGACGGACATGGCTAGATCATGGCTAGATCATGGCTAGATCGACTAGACCGAGTGTTGATGCTGATCAAGAACATATATACTTTATAGGGTCGGAAATGTCTCCTTCACTGCGTTGCAAACTTCTGACTAAAATTATAATACAAGGGTATAAAAAATAGCATTACATACTTTTGCACAGTTAGTGATATCAGTAAAACTCTAGTATACTGACTGACATAGTAAACTTTTTCTCTGGCAGAAAACCGCTCATAATAATTGTCTCTCAAACCCTCTACTCTATCGGACTCCATATGTACTCAAAAAATGCGTTTACAAAATCCCAGAGAAATTGCACAGCTGTAAAGTCTATTCGTTTTATGCACTTTAGGGCTAAGAGCTGGAATAGTAATTTTATGGCAGGTACGAAATTATTTTCTGATTTGATTGCCCAGAGTCATAAATTGTAAAATGGAATTCTGTTTGAGTTGTATGTGTTTTCGGGCCATGGATTGGGTTGGCCAGTGCCAGTCCAGCACTTTGAGTGAACATTACCCGGAGGGTATTTTTCCGTTTTTCTTGATTTATTACCATGCGTTTCAAAATTTACCATTTGCATTTTATGAGAGTCAACTTTCTGTTAGAAAAATAGGCGGAATTTGATTAAAGAGTAATGAATATTAAGTTCGTGGAAATCTAATTTAAACCAATTTGTGAATAAATTCATACCTACTTACGTGATGCTCTTTTTTCTTGAGCAGAAAAACAATTAGGAAACGCTTTGGCTTTTTTGAAAATATAAAGTTCACGACTCGGAAGTCCAAGGCTTTCCTCCCTTCAATTTATTGTTTAGTTTCCTTTGAAAGTGTACCACAATGTAATCGTACTTGTGAAAACAGAACAGGACACCATGGAAACTCTGGGGGCGGAAGCCGAATAAAAATAATTGATAAGCATTTCAAAGTTTCGGGCTCCCTATACTTATCTGTCTTAATTACACGGCTCGTCCTTGTTAAATATGCAACGCATCGAATTTCCCCAAAAGCTGGGGAGGAGCACATTGCCACTTAATTGATTCAATTAAAAGTTCGATTTGTCTGCCGAACAAGGGTTTTGGCGAGCTTGGCCGAACCTAATGACCCGGAATCGATTTTTTGGCCATTATTAAATTACAATTATCTTTATAAAAGAATGCACTTCAAGCATAAAAACGGATTTAAGGCGCAGGGAAATATTGAATAATGCTTTCGTCATTCCATTAGATTGAGGATTTAATTGCCCTGTGGCAAACATTAAAAGTGCCAGAGCAAACTGTATATGTGTAGATGATGCTGCCATATAAAAATATCCTTCTCAGGAAAATTGTTTTTAATTTCAGCCGGATTTCGGTAATTCTTTTCCATATTAAACTTAAGCTCTCTCCGTTGCGGTGAATTTCTAATTAAGCCTTAGGGCGACGAGCAAACAGGCTATTTCTTGGGTTATTTTGTACTCTTTTTGTTTGGGTTCACTTTGCTATTGACAAGTTGACAAGGCCGCAAGTGTGCATACTTTTCTTTCAACCTTGCGGCTGAACTTTGCCGCTCGAATAAGTCACAAAGGCAGGGTAAATCGAGTCAAACGATTTGTTACGCAGTCCAGACGGTTGCCCAAACCCACCTGTGTACCCTGTTCGATGCATAGAAATATTGTCTGCTCCATTACACTGCATTCCACGAACTAATAGAACCCGGCTTCCCACTTCCCAGCACTCCTACAATTACGCTCTTACAGAGCAGCAGCACCACAAGTCGAGCGAGTAATTTTCAGGCGAAAAGTGACAGAGTGGAGTGGCAGGTGGATGTACCATTAGCGTTCAATTTCCCTGCTTCGGGTAAAAACTAAGCGAGTGCGCTAGCGAAATTAACTTGGACCAGCCCCAGCCACCTCGCCATTTTGCGACGTGAGCAACTCTTAAAACGGCCAACTTTATGCGTCGTCATACTGGAAAGTTTGCTGTTGCTCTGGAAATTGTGTACAAAAGCAGTCGGTACAATTTCCCCTTAAGTCTTTTTTGGTTGCCATTTTAAGCTAGCCGATAATATTTTTAAATTCATTTTAACTATGACGTATACTTACTTTGCATTTCCGTTTAGAAACCAGGAATATTTTAAGATCCGTTTAAAAAGTGCCGAAGAGTATACATTAAATTGGTTGAGTTTTTAAAACGCTAGTGAACTTTGTGGCAACCCCGATTGAAAGTATTATTTCAGTAGGCCATAAATCTGTTGCTGTTCGAAGATAATTGCTGCAAGGATAGACAAGTTAAGGTATGCATGGGCAAACCACAGATTTCACAAAATTTGAATCCTGAAAAGAAAACCCAACTAAGCTACATCAATGTAGGAGTTGCCAACGCCAGGAGGCAGCAAAACGATTACGAGACGGAAACTTGAAGCTCTGCCATGAAAAAATTGGAAAAATTTAAAGAAGAGGAAGGCTAAAGTTTACTTGCAGGGCCCCATTTTCCAGTGAGACGCCGAGAGGCTGCAAGCTTTACAAGAGCTGTGGGAAAATGGAGCGGTAACTGCACCAATTTATGTTTGACTTTAAAGACTTTTTACTTTGACTTTGTTGTTAGAATAAAACGTAAAGTATATATTTATATTAAATTAGGTTCAATAAAAAATGACTTATTACATTGTTCATATAAAGGAAAAAAAAACTTTTAACAAACAATCCCAGGAGGCAACTGTTAAGCAGCTGAGGCGAACTGAACTAAAAGTTTTCTTCCCAGGGGATAGATTAAAATAAAAAGTTGTGCGTACGTCATGTCAAAAGTTGATAAGCGTAAGTATAGTCTTGAAAGTCAAAATTAAGAGAAAAGAAACTACCTAATAAAAATATTTTTAAAGTCCAGCATTCGAAAACTGCAACTGATAATATTATCTTTGAAGTTAATTATCAATGTATTCTTATTAAAAATGTGTAGATTTGTGAATTTCTTTTTAAAATGTTTGTATTTCAGACAATTTCTTATAAAATGTTTATATCGTTTATTGAAAATATAAGCAGATTTACCGAAGAACTCGTTTTGAAAATATCTAAAATCATGCAATTAAATGCTTCAGGTACAACATTTATTGTAAATTTATTGAATTTACTATGTTTACTATTTTGTAGCGTAGTTTTGTTGACCTTTTTAAGTTATTTAAAAAAAAACCCCACTGGAGTATTTAGTGTAATTTTTTACAGTACTGTACAGTTCCAAAGTTAGTTTACAAAAACTTCAAGTTTTGGACACAAATCTTTATGAGAGTGTATTCTTATGGCTTTTCTCGTCGCATATTAGGTTTCCTTTCGTGGAGAACAACAGGCACTCCCCGATGTGGTACAAAGTCATAGTTGTTTTGACGGCAACAATGTTCTTTCAGTGTGACTCAAGAATTTAATATTCCGGCGCAGCAGGTGCTGTGGTGTGGATATTAAAATTCGGTAAACGAACTACGGAGTATTCGCCTTTGTTGTGTGCCTTGTATCTGTGTCCCTCCTTGGTTAAGCATCCGATTGTTTCTCTGCGGTTGCTAGTGGTTTTCGATGAATCCTGGATATTGTTCTGCCCACAGCTGCGGTGGGGGCACCTGTAAAATTTGAATTCTTCTGTAACAAGAAAGGCAAGGACAAAAAGACCGCTTCGCTCCCTTAGCCGAGGAGTAGTGCACCCAGTAAAACCACCAAAAAAAACTACAACGTGAGTATGTATATTTATTTGAAATATGCATTAAATAGTACTTAACATAGAAAAGAATACCGGTGCCGCTTTCCGACCCCGTAACCCGCCCTCCCTCGCACGCACACACACTCAAGCAAACGACACCGGAAAATGCACAGACACAGATAAGTTGAGATGGGAAACCCAGAGGAAAAGTAGTTTCCATGGCGCTTTGGGGTAGCCAAAATGCTAGGCATTCTCAATTGGACAGCCCAAAAAGCAAAAACTCAAGTTCGGACATCCTCAAACGCTTTACATCCACATCCACATCCTCATCCACACCCGCATCCACACCCACACCCACACCCACAACCACACCCACTCCCAGATCGCATTCCATTCACCTGACCGCACTCACACCTATTGGTCAGTTCAATTTACGGCCAGAACCGCATCGCCATCAGCATCAGCAGCAGCGTCGCCGCCGCCTGGCAGCCCAGCCAGCTCCTGTCCAGGGCCAGTCCCATTCCGGACGCGTGGGCGCAGATGTTCTGCAGCACGGCGCAGTTCCGGAAGTGCTTCTCGTCCGACAGCATTTTGGCCGTCTCGCGGGCAAACTCCGCCGAGTTCTTGTAACACTTGTAGCGGGCGCTGTTGTAGATGCAGTTCTCGTACGCGTACCGGGCGCTGCAATGGAACAGTTTTTGATTGCGATTGGTATCGATTCCAACGAAAAGAAATTCGACAGGGACAAGGTCATAAATGTTACCGCCCTGAGTAGAATTTTTCACATCAATTTTTGAACCGAAAAAAAAACTAAAGAAGACTGGAAGCTGACTTTAAATGTCTTTTAAGGAGGTAAGCTGTGTTGAAAATAAAGAAAACTCTTTTTTTTCAAAAATTGTAATCACAACTTATGTAGAATTATGTAGATTCATAAGTTAATTTTCAACATTATTATTATATTCAATATTATACCGGGAATAGCCCCAGACATACCGCTTAAAATGCTTTTAATTTTTTCTAATATCGATTACCCAGCTCGGCTGAATCTTGATAACAAGCGGACTACTTTTTTTTAAGTTTTTCAGCGGAATAAAACTTTGTACATTTGTTTTTTCACTTACAAAGATCCAAGGGAAGATGAATAAACAATATGGTAAAAAATCTAAGTTCTGTATAAGTGCCGGAGAAACAAATTTTCAATAATCAGTAAAAATAAACGGTTTATCACGGCATATCCTTCCCTGATATATAAAATACTAAAATTAATTGCATTAAAAACTTTTATCAATTTTCGCTGAAATCAGTACTTAAACGAACTGGCTTGGGGAAAAGTTACTTCTGTCTGTGTCACGTGCGAACTCTTTACATGTCTGTAATTATCTTGAAAAAGAACAACTGTATGAAATCGATCTTAACACCAACTATAGTGCTAACCAACAGCTTAAAGTTTAAAATTTTTTTTTAGTTTGAGTGCGAAGAGAATGCCCCATATCTACTGCCACCACTAGGTAGCAACCTATTTATTTTTTTTGTTTTTTCAATTTACCAACATAGATTGATTGAGTGATCCAATTGCACTCTTCGGAGTCCCTAAGCTAATTTTTATGCTCGTTTGTTGTGTTGATAACTTCTGAATAAAAGGAATTTTGCATTCGGTATAAGTTATCCTTGCACTATGAAAATCCTCTGAACGGGGCAGAAAGGTTGCCCCTGAAAGAAAATTTTAACGTACCGACAAAATTCTGGGAATTAAAAAAAAAAACAGAATATATGTGGAAAACCTTCCCCCAGGAATACAAACGTTTCGCTTTACGTACCAGCAGAATTCTAGGAACTTCTCGCTGGCGTTCCGCGTCTCGTCGTGCACCTCGTCGCTAAGGATGCTCTCGAACTCGGACGTGCAGGTGACCCAGTCCAACTGGATGTAGGCGAAGCAGTCCTTGTGCCGCAAGTAGTCTGCAAAATTTCCACAGAAAAACAGGTCGAGGATCCTTCACACGCATACTTGTATGTATAAATAAAGTGACTGCTGTTGTGGCTTTGCAGAGTAAGTCCTGTCAAGTTGGGGTCCTTTGTTTAAGGCTTTCCGAGGGCCTTGCTCCGGGCTGTGTGTGCATGTGTGTGTACTGATGTGAGGTGGAAAAAGTCTGTGCTTGGACACCCCGGCGCCTGTGGGTATGCTAATGTTTTCGCAAGTGTCAACGCGGCCAATTGATTCCTGCAGCTGCCCCCAGAGAATGATGCTGGTGAGTTTTGGTAAGCTTACCCCGCTGAAAGTCGGTGTCGCCGCAGAACTTGTAGAAGAACCGCCGCGCTCCCTCCACATTGTTCTTGAACGTGTCCAGCTTGCGATCGTCCAGGCAGCGCTTCGAGTAGGCATCGAAGCACTTCATGCCGCGATTGAAGATGCTGCAAGACATAATTCGATTTGAAGGAGGGACAATTGAGTGAGGTCTAATTGAGTGCTGCCACTCAAGTTTCTACTGTGATGAAACGCCTCTTACATACATATATTTGGAAATTGCTTTTGACTTCAACCACTCCCTTTAATGCTTTGCAATTTGCCAAGGGGGGTATTTAACTAAAGCCTTATCTCTGAAAGTGTCAAGGCTTCTTACCCATATCTGGGTTATTGTTGATTGCGAAACGAATTCTTATATAAATTATTTAATAGTTCATTAAAAAGACTGGAAAATGTTGCGAGAACTGTACTTGTTGTCTTTTTCCCCAGCAATTTCCTTAGTTCTGTGAGTGTAGTATTCAGCAATATGTAATTTATTTTCTCTAAGAACTCAACAGTCAAAGCAATAATTACACTGTTGCCATAACGTTTTAGGAATTCGAGCCAAGTCAATCTACAATTTACGAATTTTACTAATTACATTTGGACATGCCAAACAAAGCTTAGCTAATGCCTTGAGAATGTCAAGCAAATATCAACAAAATAGAACATTGAGGTAGATTTCCAACTAATTTAAATAAAGACTTTATAAATTTGACAATTTATGACACCTTCATAGCATTAAACTAAACTGTTAATTAAATATTCTGATTGTCAGCTTTCAATATTTGCTGTCATTTATTTTTCCTCTAATTATTGGCTACTGTTTCTGATTTTTGAAAGCACATCAATAATAAAATTCGCAAGGAAAATATCTTATTCAAAAGTCATGTTCCTTTTGTTCTTGTAAATTCATTCTTTATAAATGCAAGTCACATTTGCACTATATAAATTATGATTGACAACGGTTTTGATGCCAGAATTATTATTCACCATTGCGGTTCCCTTTAATATAGAGTTTTTGTTTTTCGCTTTATATCCAGTTCAATGTTCTATAAGAAGAAATTGTAGGCCAATTAAAGACACTAAGCACTTTCTAATAGTCCTTTAATACCAGCACATTAGAAACCAATTTCTTCAAAAGATTTCAAACAAAATATATTGAACGCCAATTAGCGAATCAAGAGCACTCTAATGCCAAAAGTCTGAAACTTGTTTTTGGCACTCAAAAGCCGGAATAATTAATCATCCCAACAGACGCCCAGACAGGGTACGCAGCCTTTGTGGACCCCACTCAAGCCGGGATATTGTCCCCTGTCGAGCCGAACACGTCCCTGAATAACTTTTAGTCCCTGGAGCAGCAGGAAAATATGAATAAATCGCTTTCGCAGCGCGCCTCCTTAAGCTTATGTTGGCCAATCGATATTGGATGTGTCCCTTTTGAGCGGCAGCTAATGGGTTCCATCCCAAAACTCCCGGCGTACTTGCACTTGGTGGTGATCTCCTTCTTGCTGATGACGATTTTGCTGTTCTGCAGAAATTCCATTAGGTGCGGCGGCAGATCCTTAAAGCACTCGTCCACCATGCCCTGAGTGCTGCCGCACTCCTCGCCAGGTAGCGCCAGCTGCGTTATATTCCCGTTCTCGGCCTGGACCACAACCGCCACACCGAGCAAGGCGACACAGTAACCGAGTAAAACACAGCTCAGGGAGCTTCTCACGCACATCCTAGCAGAAGGACACTTGTTGCCAGGACCCGGAATCGACGTAGGGGTAGATTAATGGACCATTTACCGGTCCTCTGGTTTAAGCAAACCGCACGACCGCTGACACTGCACTGAAACGACCAACCGCAGGCATCGTCTATTAAAAGGACTGCCGAGGGGACCTCCTGTTAGGGCGCTGTTAAGACTCTGTTAAGTGGGCGCATGCGCCTGCGCGATGCTAGCACGTGCTTCGTCCTTTGTTTACAATACAAAGCAGTCCACCTTCTGGCAGTCAGTTGGGCAGGCAGACTGCCGTGGGATATGGAAGTGTGCCGTAAGTCAACATCTAGTTGAGGGCTTTACTTGACGCACATGACGCCAAGTGTCGCGTTCCGGAACACCCCCAAGCACTGGTTTGCTCCTAATTAACTCACCTGATTTTACTGTGAGTGCATTCAGTTAGGATACCAATTCACAGAATTAACAGAATTTGTTATAAGTTGCGGCTCTTTGGGCCTTCCCTAACATTGGCACTGGTCAAAGCCACATTTACATTTAATTTAGATTCTCGGTAGTATATTAATTAGGCTAGGTTAGGTTTATTATTGTGCTAGACCCAAGGCCCTGTTCTCTGAAGCCATGCCGAGGAATTGGTATCATTCAAGTGAAGGGCATTTCCGAGCCTTAGAGGAAATCATAGTACGGGGAAATATACTAGGATAAGGATGGTCGGTCTAGGGCTCAGGCTAAACGACTTCATGAGATTGTAAATAGTTTTATCAATAGAAGTGTTTTTTAATAAATAAGGTGGGTTTAAATGGTGAGATTACCATCTTACCACCAATTAGAGCTCAGATCTGGTTGAAAAGACACCCTCTTTCAGCTAAGCTAGGATGACAGTCCCATAATAAATTCCAAATAATGATGACCACACGGATTCTGTTTAACAAATGAACTATTTATACTTTCATCAGATTACAATCTGAATTGATATCTTTAAACTGTGAAATGTGATTATGGCTGGACTAAATTCCATCTGCTGATGAATCAATCAATGTCAACGAGTAGCAGTCAACCTGTGAAAGGTCACGGTTTTTGCCATGTGCAGAATGGGCGACAGATAATGCAATTATGGCGAAACTCAATTAATCACTGTGATTTCTATCTATGGTTTCCAGTTGTTTACCTCATGAAGTCCTGATTTATTAACAAATAAATAACTTATTTACATATGCTATCCCCTAAAGTCTCACCTGTACTTATCTAAATATAAGAAATACAACATTTTCGTTTTTTTTTTATAAACATTTATTTATTCAAAAAGTTATACATAATCGTACATACATACACAAATGTAAATAATTACACGTGCGTACTCAATAGATATTTTAGGTTTTGAACATATGGATTATCTCACAATAAACGATAATTTCCTTCTCAAACGAATGCAGTTAAAATAAAGATGTTGGCGATGAATAAACATTGTTTAAGATGTGTTTTATAAGGACACACAACGTTTGAATTGATTAATGCAATGAGCGTACAACTAAATGATTTAAAACGTTCCTATCTTTTTAGTTACACAATCATCGTGAGAATGACATTTGCTTTTTGTTAAAATCAATGCTGAACTCATCATTAGCAAGGTTTTCGAATTGCTAAGATTGCACGATTGCCGTTATTATCAATAAGAACTATACATTATGTATTATATTAATATAGGTTTCTTTTAGTTGTTTCTGAGTATAAAGTCTCACAATGTGCAGAATAATTTTAAAATGTTCTGTTATTATTATTATTCATCATTCACTTTTTAATATTATTTTGATTGGTGCCGATTTGTTTAAACTTGTTTTAAGGCACATATTGTTAACAACTCGATTTTCCAACAAAAATGAACAAAAATTCTTTAATTTAAAACAAAGTGTGCGGCAAAAACTTTATTTGGGACGAGCGCCCGCTTTGTACCATAAATTAAATGCAATTCCTTATCGCGTTTTAGATTTGTTCGTTCCTAATCTGCCTGCATTCATTTTATAACATTTACGAAATCTATATTTATTCAGTTAAGAGTTTCAACAATGCCAGATCCCATGCACAGTGGCTTGGTGTTTATTTTAAATTAAAGAATTCTCTTTTGTTGTGGCCGGCTTGTTCGGCTCTTGTTTATCAAGAACAATTTGAAGATTAAAAAATATAATATGTTTTTGTTTATTTCTGCATATAATACATTAGCGATAAAGTATTTAAAATAATTTAAGTTTAGCGTTTAATTGTACATAATGAATGCTTGATATTATCATCATAATGACCATACCTACGTATGACCGAGTTTCATTAACTAAATATGGCTGTTAGACGTGATTGATGTGACATTATGCAATTGTTTCGATAGCGTGCGCGCCCCCACTCTCGGTTCACACAATCAGATCGGAGTGGAGCAGATATAGATATTTAACATAATCGAAGAATAATTCATTAACAAGAGCTTGCGTCAGTTTAACAAAAATAGAATATGCTTTACGCTTACTTAAAAAAAAATACAACACAAATCGTTGCCCGACATAATAATGAGTTGACCCACCCGGCTAGGACTTCCCTTGCCCTAGGGGTTCACAATGATCAGGGGAGAAACAATTAACGTTCATCTAGAGAAAGATTCATAATTTGAGTTAAAAGAGCGCTTTAAAAAAAAAATAAAAACAGTTTTTGTGGCTTGTATAAGAGTTTCTTGGATGAGATTCCGTTAACATAATATTCTTTAGTTCGGTTAAGGGGTCTTGGGATTATTATATACAGACTTGTATATGCATATTATGTATATTTATATATAAATATATATATATATATGTGTGCGTTTGCTTTAAGTATGTTTTTGTTCGTTGAACTTTTCACTAAGAACTAACTTGTATTTCTCATTAGGTTATGTTAATTAAACTAAGTTCTATGTTTGATTCTCTTATCAATTGTTTTGCTTTTCGCTTACGTTGTTTAGTTTTGTTTCCGCTTTGATTGCTGGCAAAACTTAACAGTTTAATGGCCACAAGATTCAATACATACTGATGTTGCTGCTGCTGTTCTTTGCTGTTGCTTTGTTGCTGCTCCTGCTGCTGTTGCTGCTGTTGCTGCTGTCCACCAAGTGCTGCATCTGCTGCTCGGGGTTGTTGATGTGGCGAATGGGTCAGAGTTCAGGTGTCAGGAGCGAGTTTAGTAGCTGATGTGTCAGTGACATGTTGCTCAGTGTGGTTGGGCTTTCAGTTTTCAGTTTTCTGGCTTTTGGTTACAGGTTCTGGTTAACTTCAGATGGATGCACATACAGACACACACACGCTATTGGCCTGGCTAGGATGCAGCTGCTGCTCGGCGGCGCCCGTGCTCGTCTATGGCAGGCGTGGGTGGATTCATGGCGGATGGAGGAGCGGGTTGGTTGGAGAGTTTAATGGTGTCATTGGTGGTGTTGGTAGTGTGCTTTTGGGGTTTCTTTTTTTTGTATCGGTCAGAGTACGGTTTGTCGGGTTATTAATTGTATTTGTATTTATTTATTTTTTATTAACGAATGTAAGTGTATCGAATATTTGTGTTTGCGTTGTTTGGTTTTATTTTTTATTTGTATTTTAGTTAGCATGTAAAGAGAGAGATTTATAGAAGTGGAAATAGAGTTTTGATTAATATTTCATGGTTAGCAGTTAGTCTTCATGTCCTAAGTTCTATGTTATGCGAGTTAAGAGCGCAAAAAGTTACTAAATAATGCCTGCAACGAACGCGCTTAATTAGTAAATTCACATGATCAGTGGGGGGCACAAAAACATGCTTTTGATTAAAACTTAGTAACTTTTTGCTGGCTGCTGCCAAGCGCATCCATTAATCAAAGGATGCGGTCAACAGCGAGGATTTTATATATATATATATATATATATAGTAAAGACAAACACATACATTATTATCATTAGAGGCTTTCGTCGACAGGAAACTAAATTAAATTATATAGAAAAGTTGTAGATAGTGCGAATATTTTTTTGGTGTCGTTATTTGATGCAACATTTGATGGTTATTGAAGTTGGTTCTCTGATTTCAATTTACACAAGAACATGAGAGTTTTCCTTTTCAGATTAATTCATTTTTACTAGTTTTCTTTTGTTTGTTTTTGGTTAACTTGGCCTTTGGTTAGTTATAATTAGCAATAATATTACATCACATATTGTTTTTTGTCTATCGGTAATTTTGTTTCGCCCGTTTAATGGTTTTAATATGCTATTTATAAGATTTATCACATTATAATTAGGGGGAAATTAAATTAAACAAAGAGATAACATCAAATTGCAGGTGCATAAGCTCTCGAGGCAGAGTGTGTGCTTGAAATACACTGTTTTCTTTTTAAAAATGTCAAAGGAGAGTAATTAAACATAAAAAAAGAAACGTTATATACATGTTGTTCTTTGTATTAATTTTTTTTCCGTGTTTACGCTGTTTTAGTTAATTAATAAATTTATATTCCGTTCCTGGAACTATTTGAGAAAATTTATCGGACACTAAAAAACGGAAACTTTGAATATATCGTTTTTATAAGAATTTTGTTAGATACTTTCAGAAACAGAGAGGTATTCTTTAAGTTGACATATATCATTACTACTTATTTCATGATTGAAGCAGATGCGAATGCAATTTCATGGATTGGATAGGAGTTATACAAGTTATGTGTAATTAACTAACTAGTCTAGAAGATCAATTAATCATAGACAGGAGTATATATTACTGAAATACCGCAACCCATAAGCTTAAGTATATTAAGTGTGGTCAGTACACATAGACACATGTATCAGATATGAAGATATATATGCTTCGTGGCATTTATGGTGGTTTCTTGCTGGTAGTAGTAGGTTGATCTTGCTCGTCGGTGGGATTAATGATCGATCGAGGTGGAGGAGTGGAGGAGGTAAGCATAGAGTTATGCCCGAAGGACGTGTGTGTGTGGTGGGTGAAGGTATTATAGATCAATGTGGCGTGTCTGGGTGGTGTCTAAGTTGTCTTAGTTACTAAAGTTGCAAACAAAGTGAAGTGTTTATTATTATTATTATTTCTGATCAATGAGTTATGCGTGACGACTGAATTCGAGAAATATTGGATTTAGAATTGAATTTATTGGTTTTGGGTTAAGTTCGGAAAGCGTTAGATTATGCTTGAAATTTTGTAGAACCATTTTTAGGTTAAGTCTGGAAGAAGTCAAGTTCGTAGAACCATAAAGAATCACAAGTCTCTGTACGGATTTTGTTTTGTTTTTGCTTTTTGTTGTGTTGATTTTTTTTTTCGTTTTTTGGTTTTTTTTTTTTTGTTCAACAAAAATCATTGATCTTTATTTCTTTGTGGTACACTTTCGGTTCAATTGCAACATTTACACTCGAACGCATAATACAAAATATTTATATAATCTTAACGGACTAAACAGGGGACTTATACCTAGGATACACATGTAAAATTCATATCTCGTAAAGAGGGTTTCCTTTTCTTTCTTTTTTCCATTAAAAAGGGTATATGGCTTATCCGAGAGTAATAATACAAATAAAAAACTACTAAAATGTTTTAAAATTCTTTCTTCATTTTTTTTCTCTTGCTTTTTGTTTTTCTAATTTTTTTGTTTTTTGTTTTGAGTTTATGTAAAACATCAAAGGCACAAGTCAACGTGTAAACAAAGGAAAAATAATATAAAAATATGTGTATAAATATATATCGGTATAAAAAAATAATCAACTTTTCATGTGAAAGATTTTGCATGTGTCTGTACTTTTCTTTTATCAAAAATTTGTTTGCTTGCTGTTTCAGAACTCGCAGTCTCGCGGAAACCAAATGCAATTGGGCCGCCTGAGAACGGGACCCAGACCCATTTGCATTTCGTTCCGGGAAAGATAACACATAAAGTAAATAATAGTTTGATAAAATAAATAAAGGAGTAGAAACACGACTAACCTGTGGAGGCGGTGCGGCGCTTGACAATTCTTTTCGAACTCTGATCAGGGCAGGGCGGCCTGGCCTGGCCAACGGTTCCGGTCAGGTTTCATCGGGTATACAGTGCGGGGCGGATTTAATGGGTTTCGTTAAGAGCAGCAGACTCGAAGGATTCATTTCGAAATAAATAAGGGGCTGACGTTAACATAATTGAACTAAATTGATTGGTTGAACGCAATCTATATCTGGGCAGACGACCCAGCACAAAAATCGTACGATTTCCGTTTCTTTCGCGGCAATTATTGATTGAAAGATTTCTGTTACAGTTTGCTCCCAAGCTGGTGATGATTATTGTTAAAAGAAAAAAAGGGGGGTGGTGGTGTGCTCTCTGATTTAGGGTTCTGCTGTTCCTCTTGCTGGCGATTTACTGTATCTCAATGAAACCCGCCGGCTTGGCTGGCACTCCGACCGTTGCTCGCTGATAGGGATGTTCTCTGTTAGCCGCCAAACGACGCTGCTGCTTAATGGCGCCTACTAAAATATACGATACGATACATGTAGATATGGATTTGTGTATAGGCATATATCGGTTATATGTTTAGATAATGTGAACATTATGTTCGCTACAAGATACGTCTTAGGGGCTAGTAGATATTTCATATATCATCCTTAGAGATACAATATGCTTGCTCAAACTGAAGCTTGCTGCCTTGCTGCTGGAACTTTTGCTTACAAGCCAATTGCCAACTGAGAGGGAAAATCATCTTCACCTGTTATTTCACTTTATGTTCGTACTCGTGTATTCACTTTTACTTTATAACATTTAAATTCTCTGCTTCTTTGGAATGAGTCGTTTATATATGTGCGTGTTGTGGGTGGTTTAGAGTTGGGCGCAAAATAAGTGATTTTCAAGCCGCTTAGCCTAGCCTAGACCTAGGAGGACAAAGTACACACTTCCTCCCGGTATCAATACGTTCTAGACAAGATTGATGTGATTGTGTTTACAATTGTTCCTTAAGCAATGTGATCTTCCAGCTTGCTGACTAGTCGTGCATTCAATTTATGATCCTGGACGGCTGCCGGAGAGCCTCGACTAACTTAGATGAATTGAATTGAAATTATAAAATTAAGCACCAACTCGATTCAAGGCTCCTTTCCGTTCCGAAGAAATTGGTTAAGATACTCTAATGTTTGTGTATTCTGAAGAACGGTCCCTGTACGGGTGCCATTCTCTGCAAAATATATTTTGTTTGACGAGAAATGGCACTGGATGGAAAAATTGAAACGGATTTCCTATCTCTCTATATGTTAGGTACATTTGTGCATAAATACTGTCCCCCTGTCGCAAACACTCACTACTATAACTACATAGATACAAACAAAAAAAAACTACGGCTACAAATCTAAATTGCACTTAACGCTCGACCCTCATACCGTAAAATTACAAGATGGTTGCTTTTTCAGAAGGGAAAGTAAAAAACGAATCGTTAACTCAGCAACTCAGCGACTAAGTTTAAAGTTTAGCCCTCTGCAATTTGAATACTCATGGGTTCCAAAAACGAAAATCAACAACTTGCTTTGGTTGCCGCTGCCGTCGTTGTTGTTCTCAACTAGAATATACTCATTTAAAAACGTGTGTCGGGGGGAATTACAGAAACTGTATGTTAGAATTAAAGTTAAGATTAAAAGCAACTACAAATTAAGGGCCTAAAAATCACTTATTTTTGCCAATATTGCATTTTTCAGACATATTGCCACCTATCCACTATCAACTACAGATGAATATTACAATTAATTTTACGAAAACAAATTCATTGGCGAGCAATAACCGTAATATTGTTCTTTTTAATTGGCTTTCCTTCTGTAAGATTCCTTTTCTCATTGAGTATTTTCTTTCTGTTCTTGTTTGTTGCTTTGTGCCGTTTTACTCTTATGGTTTTGTCTCTAAGTTAATATAAAGTTGTATATATACAGTCTATACATTCGTGTGTGTGTGTATATATATATTATTTTGTTTCAGTGTGACTGTAACTTTAAGCTAAACATTTTTTAAATGGATTTTTCTTTTCTCTATATTTAGTTTCTGCTGTGTTGTTGGTTTTCAGGGGGAAAATAATAGAGAGTGAGAGAGAGAAGTTCAAAAGACGGAGCCGGCATGCATATATCGACCAACTGTAAATATTTATGTTTATAACAAATAAATAAGATAAATTGAGATTTCGTTTTAAGAGGCGTATAAAATCAATGGAGAGGTTTTAAGTCTGTTAGCTCTGATTGTTAAATAATTAAAATAATTGTGAATTATTATTGTTGCTGGAAAGCACAAGCGCCTTGGCAACGAGGTTAAGAAGCGTGCGTTTCGGCTGACAGATTCTTTCTAGCATACTTTATGGCACTGAACGTAAATATTAAGGGTGTTAGCTTCTTGTAAAATACGTGGAGACGTGGACGTGGTGAAGCCATCAAATCTGTAAGTATTTCTGAGTAGAAAACCATTCCGATCTAGGGACTACATCACCATCCAGTCTTCGGCTCTTGTAGCCTGCTACAACTTAACGAATAACAACAGAAAAATAAATGCAAGCTCCTCTCATCGGTATCAAATGCGAATTCTACATCTTTTAGAAGACAAAAGTGTGTATAAAAAAAACAAGACAATTAACAAAACAAGTAATAAAACAAAGGGCATAAAAGGGAATTAAATAAATGTGAGAAATGTATATAAGGATAAGAAAAATAATACTATATGCTCAAGTTTGCTGGCTGCTAGACTGTATTCGCAAACTCAATCGACTGCATTTGGTTAATGTGCTAAGAGCAAAGACAAACGCCTGGCCGCGCGGCCATCGTGGCGTATGCGCAACATGTCAGATTTGTGTGTTTATATATCTGATGTGTGTGTGTGTGTGTGTTAAATGGCGTGTGCTCGTCTGGCGATATGCTGTATTATTGCTCGCAATTTAACTCGCAGCTAAACCCCTGACTCTCGTGTATATCTTAGACTGACTGACTGATTGACTGCTCTGCCTACGGCGTTTGATGGATGATTCGCTTAGTGTATGTGCAAAATCATAATCGAAATCAATATAGATATAGTAGAGATAGCGATGGATCGGTGTGATTGGGTGAGTGTGTGATTCAGAGAGATATTGAGATAGGATCCAGATTATCTGGCAAACAACCCACCGCTATGATCAGCATATTCCGTGAGCAGAGGATTGCCGGCGAGGGCGGCGTAGTTCGCATAGTCGCCATACGGGGCGAAAATCATTCCATGGCCGGTCTGGTCGAAGGCAGCAGTGGGTGCGGCCTGGGCGGACAGTATGCTGGCCGCCGTGGTCGGGACGGTCATCCGGGGATTCAGGATCAATGGGGCGCCCAGCGGGGCGGTGGCGGGAGCACGGATCTGGGCGGCGAGGCCGGGCAGGCCGGCGGGCGTCAGCAGGCGGCTGTCCGATGCTGCCATCAGGCGGCGCCAGTCCTCATCGCACACTGCGGGATACAGATAAGAAGCAGAGCCAACGCATGAAAAAGCTGGTCGTCGTACACATAAATCAAATACGAAATAAAGAAATATAAATCGAATGTAAATCAGTTCGGTGTCGGTATCATTTCAGCGGCAATCGTTAATGGTTAGATTTTCGCTCAGGATGTGGGCAACATTCTCGATTAGCTGGTGGTAGTTCTCGTTATTTTCTTTTTAATCTGGCTGACTGAAGATCGGGTTAGCGTTTTCGAGTTACATAGAGATATGTATAAGGAAGAGTCTGGGTTGACATACCTGCGACAGATTTCGCTGTTGTGTCCCTATAAGTGCCGTTAATAATCGCCAATTCCATAAGTTGACGTTTCTTTAGCTCATCTTCGCCTTCGGCTTGCTGTTAGTACAAGTATGTGTGTGTGTTTTGTGGCGTGTTTTGTTGTGTTTTTGTTTGGTTTTAATGTATTAAACGGAATACATTAAAGCAGATTAGATTTTTTAAAAAGAGAGAATGAGAAATAAGAAATTCATTAATAATTATATTGGTTAACATTCAATTCAGAGATTTGCCTAAGAAATCATTGAATACAATTATTATTATTATTATTATTATTACAAGGTCTGGGGAGAAAAGGCAGAGGGTCTCTCGCGTTTGTTTATACATTTCTCCCTTTGTTTGACTTTGTTTACTTTAAGCATTTCGCGGTCGTTTTAATAATTTTTTTATTAGGCTCCACTGCGTATACGCAATGTGGCAGTATCAGTTTACTTTCAGCTTGTTTAAGAGGGGACGCTGCGTTCTTTGGGAACTTTTTAGCGGCACTCACCGGCACAAGCAATTTCTGAACTTCGGCAACAGCCTGGGCCAGCTTGACCTTGGCCCGGTTCTCGGTGTCCTCGACGGTTATCAGGACATGCAGGTCATCGGACAGATGCTCCCAGTTGGGCTTGCCGCGGTTAGCGTCCTCCTGGAAAAGAGAATACAAGGGATTAAATTAAATTACAGAATTGTAAATAAAGGGTATTTAACCCTTCTTCTTAGCACTCTAAAAATATCTCAATTAGTTTGCAATGTCTCAATTTCAGGGTAAATACTGCCTTGGCCTTAATTTAAATGAATGCTAAATTCCTGTTATAGTTGAGGGCAAGCATTCCGCGATACAAAAATGCACATTATCGTTTATTGCAAATTCCACTCTTATTATTTGGTATGCAGCATTATTCAATCGTTTCTTCTTCTCCTCCTTAGTGCACTCGTAAATAAACTATTTGAAAAAGTTAAAAAGGAAATTGTGCTAATGGGCGCAAACAATAAATAGTGGGCGGGATTTTGCCGTATTTATTGCAATTACTCATTTCACAGATGCTTTATTGTGGCAAGGCGAATTTCTGGCGTACGTGCGGGAAATAAAGTCTTTCCGTCGCTTCCAAGACTATTAATTTAGTAATCAATTAGGATCAAATCAGATAGAAAGTCTTTTGAAGTAGTCCAGCGCTTATTCTGCGTCAAATTAAGAACTGTCAACTGTTGGCCTCTGCAGGTGCTGGCAAAAGTTTTATCATTTGGCCACTTGACACAGAGAGAGAGAGAAATGTATAGAGAGATAGTGAGTGGGGTGTCACCGAAGACAGACTATGCACTATGACTAATTTCATCCTCGGGTTTTCGGCTCTATTTCTATCCAAGAGATGCAAGTAAACAGAACGTTTCTATTCTTCGTTTCGTGTCACAGTCGAAGAGGATGCGAATCTTTTTGGCCGCCGATGAGTCAGACAATTGTGTGGGCGTCTTCCCTCGCCTCCTTCTTTCTCCTACTAAATTATCAAAATATTGCAGCAAAATTCACAATTTTGAAAATTCTCCGTCGGTCTCTCTGTCTGTCTTTCGTTCGTTCATTCTGTCAGTCTGACGCTCATTTGGCCCGCCACATTTATGAATTACGAAAATACTTTTAATCGCCTCTAGACACTCGTTTCATTTTTCCTTGCCTCCGTTTCGTTTCCTTCTATTTGACTTGCTTTTTTCGTCAGGGGAAATTAAATCATCAGAGCATTGTGAGTGACAAGATATATGCATATTAATATATGTATAGCGAAATAAGTGAGAGTACTTTTGCGGGATAGCTGAAGACGAGCACATACCCCTTAAAATATATCAGCAGACTAGGCAAAAATAAGTTATGTTTTATCATTATTTCGAATTATATTTTCTTTCTCTTTCAGAAATATATTTTTATGGACGAATACATTCCTCCTGCAGCCTAATTATTAGATTGGTTTCAGGGAAATTAAACCGAATATCGTACTTTGCCACGATAATCATCATTCGGCGAAACAAAGAGAGGGGCATATTTTTCGCCTTATTATTGAGAATAATTTCCATTTGGCACGGAAACCGACTGTCAACAGAATTTTCATATGCACACGCGTACAATATTCGCCGGCGGCACTATTTACGATAATTAAAATTGAAATTGAAGTGCTCGGCTAATGGCTGAAAATCTTTGGAATGTGCACAAAAATTTGTGTGCGGGCTTTTCGCGTACATTCGAGATTGGATCGGCGCTAATGGCTCTTTTCCTGCCGATTTTTGTTTCCATTTGGTACTTATTTAATACTATGCTCGGCACTCACCTTCTTCTTGTCGCGCATGGATCCCTTGCCGCGGACCATGATCTTGCAGCCGGTCTCCTGCTCCAATTGCTTGGCCGTCATGCCACGAGGCCCCAAAATGCGACCGACAAAGTTGAACTGAAATGGAAATTAAATGGGAAATGGAGAAACAAATTAGACGTTGGTCGAAATTAGAGGAAATCATTAGCGAATCAACGAGATCTAATTAACTGGCTAACTTGGTCCAACGTCCAAAGTTGGGGGCTGGCCAAATTTAAAACGCATTAGATCGGATCCATGACTCAGGATGCATAAATGCCAGAGCCAGATCCGTTCAGCCTCGGAATTATTATTAAAGCGTATGACGCTGGTCAGATTCGGTTCGTTGAAGGCTGGAGTCACCCACAGCACTTGGGCTCTAACGTACAACAATGGGCAGCGAAATCTGACCCGAGGCGACACGCCTGAATTTGGCACGATAAACCAATCAGCCAGATAGACACACAGACTCTTTGTGCATAAAGTCAAATGCAGTCAGTCAGTCGGTCGGTCGATCAGGCTTTTATACCGCAATAAATTTGGGAAAATTTAATTTCTTCTCTCTTCAATTTTAACAAATAAAATCTGCATTCAAGTTAATGAATATGTCAATATTAGAAATATATTGTATTATTGTATCACAAGCTTTTTTAAATATTTATATGTTAATCTAGTTATCATTTTCTATTACTTTTCCATATTCTGAATTAACCTTACAACAAACTAAAACCGATACAATCAATGGAAATACTATCGGAAAATGCAATCATTTTCTAACCAGATTTTTTTCCCACTTAAATTAAATTAAATAAAATAAAAACACAAATTACTAAAGAAATTCTCCATTTGATCTAAAACGATAGTATCGTGATAGTATCGATGCATGTACTGACCAATTGTAACGAATATTAAAAACCCCAACCAATCACTCTTTAATTAATTTTTGCAGTGTACAAGGCGGCGACATTCAAAAGAATTTTGCCCAAACTATTAGCGGAGCGTGCAAAAATCTTTTGACGCGCTTGTCGGTGATGATGATGGACGTGCAACAAGATTTGCAAGCCCAACTCCGATGAGGTGACCCCAACTTAAAAAGCTGCCGTGGCGCCCAATTATCATATACTTTAGCTGCTAGGTATAGACAGATTGCAACAGCTGCCTCGCAGGCCTGCCGATAAATTATATTTATTGGCCAGATCACAACAATTTCCATGTGAGTTATTGTAAATTGCTGGCTAAACTAGTTCTGGTCCCCGCCCCGGGGACTCAACCAACCCACCCACCCACACACACATCTTACATATCGGGGAACCTCTATTCCGAATGCGATGATGTGATGGGCTCTGAGATACGGGGATGTTAAGTGCACACAGAGTGAGTGTGTTTGCAGCGATGCGATCATCGACAGCGAACCGCCGCCGGCAGCAATAGCCGCAGTTAGCCAAAGCAGCAGCAGCTGTTGTCAGTCCGAATGTATCGGTATCTGAAGGCCTGAATCTGCAACTGCAATTTCAACTGCAGCAGCAACAGCAGCATCAGCAGCAACTGCCACTGATGAGATCGAATCAATTGAAAATTGCCGCGAAGAATGCAGTTAATGCCTAATGGCTCCGGCAATTTTAATTAAATTTTGCGAAAAATCATTTAAAGTGCCTCTCGCTAGCAAACTCAGCCTCCATTTAAGTCCACAAAATACGAGAAAGTTGCTAGACCAAAAAAAAAAGGAAAAAAGTTGCAGCAACGCTACCACACAAAGCCCCTACAAAATGAGATACGCCGGCTAAGACAACATTTGCATTGCGTATCAGTTGCTTAATTAAAAATCCCTGGCTCTGCTCACAGTTTACACAAATGATCTCTTCCATTTGCCATTAAAAGGAAATTAAAATCCGAGCGTTTCCCTTTAGAAGGTTTCACATACGCTGCGAGGCGACGCGCTGCCTTGCCACATGCGTTCTACAAACAAAATCAGCTCAAATAAAGAATGGAAGGCAAACACGAGGGGTCAGACAGATTATATGTGATTGCGCTTAAAGGGCGTCTTTAGTTTCGATTTTATTAGCAAAGAACTACACACACACAAATATAATTGAAATTAATAAGTGGGAGAAATCAAAGTTATACATTAATTTGATTTTCTTTTCAATTTAAAAGGTATTTATAAATATAGGCAAAACACACCACAACAATTTATAAAATTAATGGAATAATAAGCAAGCCTTCAAGGCAATTTGTAACTTCTATTCTTACAAAACTACACAAAGCAAAGATATTATTAGATTTCTCAACAATAAAATCCTTTTCCTTTTCTTTTCTTTGTGACATTTATCCTGCAATTACGCGTTTTCGAGTGGAACGCCTGCCACTGAGAACTACACCGAAAATAACGCATTTGAGAGACATGTCAACATAATTCCCAGTACGAAGTTTAATCGATATGTTTGATATTATGAGGTTTCAGCACGAGATTAACTCCGGGGTAGCTAAATTCTTAATTTATTTTGCAAAAAACTTTAATTTTGAACCCTTTTATTAAAGTCGAGGAGAACCATTGAAAGCCCAAAACTATGAAAATATTATTTTCCCCATTACTTAAAGTACAAATACAACCATTTCCACATTTTAAAAGCATATAGATTTCGTTTTCTGTATGTAATAACGATAAGCAAACTTTTTGGGACTTTGGGGTCTGTAGTATTTCGCTGTATTGACCTTTTTGCCGGCGGTACTTGAGCGACTTGTAAACAGACAAAAGGCAGATGGACACGGGAGCTGCTAGTGATGTGGAGTGGAGTGGAGTGGAGTGGAGCTAAGTGAAGTGAAGCGGACGGACAAATAATGCCGTTCAGTGTACCCATATATGCGTGTGTGTGTGTGCGGGGGCAAGTGTGCGCCTTTGAGAGCCAGCAGAGGCTGCTGTATTTCACAGATTGTGAGCTCAGATAGGGGGCGCGCAAGGAAAATATATATTTTATATTTATACAATTCGTACTACATTCATTTTCAATAAGGCAAAGGTACAGACAATTGATAAGCGAACTGCGTCGCACACACAAAGGGCACATAGCAGCCACTGTTGCCGAAAATACTGAAAGGGAGAGTACCATTCAAACACGCGGAGCTGTGATAAGAAGCCCCTAGCACCACACCCCGGCAGCAGTGCGACCATGGCAACCGACCAAGTGGGTCCATACCAAATTAAAAGCACAAAGGTGTTCTGGCAGAAGTTTTCATTCGAAAACCACACACAAAGGGAATATTCGACAATTTTCCCCCAAGCCCCCCCCCAAGCCGCGGGGGAACATTACCTTTTACTATAGTGTTCTGCTCAGATTTAATCGCGTTGCCAGTGTGACTCAAGGAATTCACGAAGCTTTTCATTTGAGCCGCTCGCTAGTGAGTTGAAAAGCAAAAATGCATAAGCAGCCAAGGCAGGGGTCGGCATAGATCAAATAGATTACTGCTCGGTTACTACCAGGCACACACAATATGTATGCGCGGTATGTATATGCATCCGTACAGAGCGGGACACTTTGGCACACATAATTACGCTGCGGCTGTGGAATACAAAAAGCTCGTCTATTACACGGAAAAATAAATCAAACTTTGACATGACAAACAACAGCAGCCAAAGTGGCAGCGAATTTAACTAGAAAATAATGTTTGCCGCAATTCGGAGAGTTAACGCCGATATACTTCAGCCCGGGATTCAGCACCTATTAAAGCGCCGAGCAACCGAAAATGTACATAAAAATTGCACGTAATTAGCATTTCAATGTTTATGACTAATTTGCTGCAGTTTGTAGATTAATTGGCTTTTGTGTTAACGGCTTAGACAATAAACAAAAAGCAGGCAAACAGCCACACTGAGTGATTTGGGGAAGACGAGAGGAACAACAATGGGATGCCTGCTCGCTGTTGGGTATAATTTGGCTTAAATATGGCCGCGTTTTTCCCCGTTGATCTATATGTTTAATGGCGGCCAAAGACAGCCGAACGAACGACCTTAACACGATTCGAATGTCAAGTGGCTCACATCTGTCGATCTGTGTGGGTGTGACCGCACAGCATTAATCAGCGGAAAGGGAATTTAATGAACTCAATGGGATCGATTAACAATTGATTAATTAATGGTAAAGCAGAAAGTCGGGTGTTCGTGTCTGAAAGCAATTTCGATCATGATTACCATCGATCCCAAGAGGTGTTTTCATCAAATAATCAGGGATTTTCAACTATTCAGACAGAATAAGAATATATGTGTCACATTATTTAATACGATTTGAGTATGACGACACACAGTAGGTTGCCTCACCATGAAAATATTTCCCTTGTATCGCATCTAATTGTTCCTCTTCCATATGTTCAGCTTCAAATGATTAAATTTAACCATCGGAAAATAAGTTTGCGAAAATATAAAAAATGTCAAACATCATTTCTGTTCTGCTGCGAGCGAAATCACTCAGAAGCTGGCTGGCTGGCTGGAATCAGTGGGTCAACATGTCGTTTGCCGCATGTCGCATTTTGCGCCACGGGGCGTATGAGCAATGAGCGTTGACAGGGAACAGGCGAAAGAACGAGACGGAACGGAGTGGCGATATGTGTATACAGACAGATGAGACTTTGGAGCGTTAATAGTTGTCGGTAATTAATTGTAAACTGTTTTAATGCCTTGCCCGCTGTCGTCTATCGCTTGTGGACTTTAATTAAGTTGCATTTATGTTTTGGAGCAGAGAAAACGAGATTCAGCGACAATACGCAGAGATGGATATCTCCGCCTGCCTCTCCCTGGGATCTCCTCTGCATTTGGAGTCGGGTTGACAAATCGTTGACCATTTACATGGCATATTGTTGCAGCATGCTTGTCAGCCAGCTGACAAATCTCTATTTACATTGTTGAATACGGTATAAATTATTAACTGCTATTATTTGCGACTGCCAGCCAGTGAGTGTCTTGCCTAATGCCTTGAAATTTATGCCCCATGACGCGGCACACTGCCGCGGCCCGAATCCAATAAACATTTTGCCCACAACTTGTTGCACTTCCATGTTATTTGAAACGCAATTTATCTTGCTTAAACACATTCTCAAAAATTCGACTGGCAGCCATCGGATAATGTCAGAATTTCCCATGCGAATTTCTAGTTATTGCAGCTCTTGTCCGTCCGAAATGATTGCAATTAAATGAGATGATTTACGACAAAACAGCGCTCGAGAGACGCCCACACAAAAAGCATCGTTCCGCGCCCCAGCCAAGGGGCTGCTATGCCTTAAAATTAGACAGATTGGAACACCTGAAAATATTGGAAAATCAGGCGGTAAAATCTACGACCCTCGTGTCGTAAATCTCTGAAGAGATCTGTGCCAGTTTTCGGTTGGAAAACACCGAAAGTCAAAGGAGCCAAACATCATCATCAAACGCTGTTTCAGTCGGCACATTGCTTGTTTCTATAAATTATGTAGCCTATGTTCTTTTTAATTTATAGCCTCAACTCATTCATATTCATTTCGCTTGGGTCTAGGCCTAATAAAGTCCAATTTAATGTTAATGTTCTTCGACTGGCTGCCCATTCTCATGTTATCTCTTCGCTTAGCCCTACTCTCTTGTGATTCCGAATATTTGTTTTATGCAACGGCCCAAAGGTAATTCATTAAATGGCACATGTGCGAAATGTTTAACGATAGCATAAGCCACAAATAAAATGGGTTCCATAACCTTATGCTGACTTGGCAAATTATCATATTGATCTAGCTCAGTGGCTCAAGAAATACATTAATCTTCCTAAGAACTTTGAACGCAAGGTAAAATGGTTAGGTTGCATTTATATTTTAAATAAATCCTAAATGAGAGACCACTTGAAAGTGGTAAATATTTCAGTGAATATCTTGATAGAATTTTTATATACTTCCAAAAAGTTTGCAGCGCATTAAAGGAGTACTTATGTTCATAATAAGTTAGTTAAGGTTAGTTAATAAAGTCTCTCCATTTCTGAACAAACTTGTCCTAGTTTCAGAGATTTCTGAATTAATCTTTGCAGATAGTTTTAATATTATTGGTAGTAGTAGTATGGTGGTCTTCAAGTATTTTCTACTCTTCCATTTTATTTCAGGATTTATTTTGATCATTTTAAGGTACTGTCTAAGCCGATTTACTGTCATTTAATACCACATCGTTTGATTGGGACATCGTCCCCATCCGATCGCCCTGAACTGGCGCCATTTGGCAAAGAAAATTGTTTGAACAGCTGCCGAACAGAAGCCACACCAATGGAGACACCATCGACAGAGAGCGAAATGCTTTCGAGTATAATTAATGCTATTTAAATTTATGCATTTATCTGGATCACAACCGAGAGAAAAAAAGGAAACGAAGCAAAAACATAAACATCAAGAGCAAAGTGTGTCATGCAGTAAAATAAATTTCCTCTGTTCCGCCACTGCGACTGCTGTCAGGTCATAAATATAAAAAAGAAACTACGCCCAAACAATTTCCAAATTAACTGAAAAGGCATAACAAAACCAAAGAAAAACAAAAGAAACATACATGTCTGAGAGCGGAGATCGGCGGGCGGGGGGAAACATTTTAAATTGCATAAAATTAAATCAAATTCTAATGTGGCAGGGCTTGGCCCCAGTGACTTGCTCCGACGCCTACAATGGACGACAAATGAAACGAATGAACGCCGTGAAACGACTTCCTAAAACGCTTCAATGATTCCGTCTAACCCAAATATATATATCTGTATCTGTTGTATCTGTCTATCTCTATATAGGGAGAGTGGAAGGGTGGATCGGAGCTTTGCATTTGGCATCTTGCTGGGGCGTTCGTTGGCCTGTCTTACCGCGCCAAGACAGCGTAACAGATGACTGACTCTATCGGCACAAGAAGATACACCTCGGCAAATAGCTGAGCAGGCAGGCAGTCAGGCAGGCGGACAGGCAAGGCGCACCTTTAAGCCATTTCCGGTGTAGCCCAGTTGCTCACTGAGCGCGCGTTGTCAATTCTAATTGACGGGAAGCCCGTGCCCTCCTCGAATCCGATCCGATCCGCCAAATTAGATCATCGTTATCATTATGCTACGCCAGGCAGGCACACTTACATCTGGATGTTCGCGGACTGGCACATAGACCTTCTCGTTCATCGTCACCATAGCGCCCTCGGGCTCGGGCAGTGTCAGCGGCTCCTTCTTAACCCCATTGATCTGGAACAGGGAGGCGCGCACGCGTGCAATTTCTGGAAAGATTGAAGTATATGGGATACGGATTAATACAAGTTTAAACTTGGGAAATAAGAGGGAATTATTTGTTCATTTCAAAGAGTACTGCTGTCCCCAATCAACATTCAAAGTTATTTAAAAAGATTTTAAATTATATTTGTAGCTTGCCATTTTTACATTACCTTCGATATTACTTCATATAAACGAGAATCAACCATGTTTTCTTTATTATTTTATTTGAAATAATCATTCTAAATCGACACTCTTAGTAGCAGAACGCAATAATTCACAGTTGAAAAGCAAATAAACAAAGCGTTGATAATTTTAATTGCCGGCTCTTTGCCTCCAATTCAGCCGAGTGGGGTTCAATTTGTCATTTTTGTTAAGTGCTTGTATTAAATTACGTTTAATTTGCCTCTGGAAAACCTACTAAATTAGCATCAATGAGGCGTGTGAATTTGTTTACTTAGTTATTGCCTGGCAGCTTTTTTATATTATTTATTGGGTTTGATCCATGAAATCAGTTGAATCACTTGGTTTAAATATAAACAAATTATGCCATCCTAATGTGATGATCGAAGCCACCCCCCACCCTAAAGCCTGAGGTCAGCCCCCTTTCTGCAATTCACACTTGTGGCGTTTTCCATGGCGGGGTGGGTGTCGCCTCGATCAACCCCCTACTGTGCCAGTTGACAGGGGCCCTCGAATTGATATGATCAACATTTTGTGCTGCTGCTACTGCCACTGCTGTTGTTTGCTTTTTGCATAAGCTCAATTGCATTGTTTGTCTTTGGCATGTGCTTTGACAATTTGTCACTAAAAGTGGGTAATTGTGCTGGGAGGGCGGGAAAGGTGACTGCATCGTATGTCAGTGAAATGATTTAAGAATTTGCCACCGAATGACATCAAATTAAATGTCTGCCTTCTCTCACTAAATGCCACCATTTAACAAGCTCCTATCTGATTTCTTTGACAGTGTATGCGAGACTGTTGTCATCAGAATCTTTAGGAATACATTTTATGAGCTAAATATAAATCTTATAAAGATAAAAATAAAAAGGTGATGGGAATACAATAAGCAAGTGTTGTCAACTGCATCGGATTGTTCAGTTTAAAATTTTTCTGCACTTAAACCAAGACGAGATTTTAGGCAACAATATAGTTATATATATATTTAAATATCGAGTTCATTTTGAAGGAATAATGCATACGGATAGATGCTTTTCTCATGGAAAAGACCGTCTCTCATTTAATTATCAAAGACCCTGTCCAAGTTTCTTGACCTGTTGAATGCAAAAAATATATATTTACCGAAAAACATCTTGTTTGATTTTAATTTGGCATTTAAATTAATTTTGTTTGATATTTTTATCTAGGCAGGTTCTGGCAAATTTTCATATATTTTTCCACCGGCTTTCTCTGTGTGCCACATAAATAAAATGAAATAAAAAATCTGCGCAGCCAACGCAAACAAAGAAGGCGAAAAGAAATTGCACAAAATTTAAATTTACTTTTCCGCGCAGCGGTGAGAAAAAAAAAAGAAACGCTCTGCCAGCCATTCCAGAGTTCATTGCGGGCCAAAGAACCCATAAAGAAAATGCCAAAGACGAGGATGAAAGCGGCACAGTGGTCCGGCACTTGACTCGATTATTGATAGAGATGGAGACGAGATTTCCCCTCGACAATAATTAAGAGCAGCTCCAGAAAGGCTTTTCATTTGTTTCCCCGTTTTCGTGTAATTTGTTGCGACACGCAAGTAGAACGAACATGTATTCCATTATCGGCGTTTGGGTTCTGAGCCAAGAGCTGAGAGCCATAGGCATAATCGCAACCATGACAGCTGTCAATTTTAATCGACCGAATGTCAATCCGCATCCATTCAGTCTGCAACGTGACCGATGCTTGGATGGATGTGTGGCAGTGGCACGAAGATTGTGCAGCCAGATTAGATGAATAAGCCCCGCCAAATTGGTGTAAAATTGCATTTGCATACGGGAGAGAACGAGGCGATGACGGAGTCGCGAGTCATTGAATCGAATTAGTCACTTCTGGGGCCAAGTCAGATGGATTGATAGCGGCATTTAGATAAATTACAATAATCAAGTTCATGCCATATGCGCAGGCGGCTTAATTAATGGCAGCTTAGTCGGAGCCGGGGCTGAGCCTAGAGTCTATAATTAAGTTCCCAAGTCACCCCACAGCCCAAAGCCCACCACCTGTTGCCAACTGACCATTTAAGGGCATGCGGCAGAACGGAGCTCAGTGGAAGTGGACATGTGGGCAGGGAGAACGAGAGCAGTGCCAATCTAATAATTATCAATGAAAGATCTTTTTATTCATTAACAAGTCGCGAGTCGTTTGCGCTTTTAAGGCAACGCAGAAAAACTCGATTCGCCATCTTTCTAGTTCGCTCTCGCTCCGCGACTCAGAATTTACATAGACAGCGCGCTTATGACTCTATCTCCATTTCTTGGCCAAGTCGCTTCAAGACTTCATTCTATATATGGCTAGGGACAGAGCTTCCAAATTTGGCACCCAGCGCAAAAATAAGTGGGGGAAAAAAACTGCCTTGCGTGTGTGTTCAAGTATTATTATTATCATTTTGTATAATTTTATTTTTTGCTTTTGCTGCGCTCTTTTTATAGCCAGCCCCCACAAGGCACTTATGGCAGCGAACCTTTCTATGGAGTGTTATTAGTCAAGCCACTAAGAATAAGCTGCGGACACGTTAGAAATGGGTAAAGCTCAAGGTTGGGTGTGCGGATTAAGGATGGACCTGTTTGGTGCCACCATGACATCACCTTTAAATCGGCCAGAGTCGCAGCTGAAATCGAGGGAGAGATTCCTCTTCGAATTCGCCCTTCTCGAAGGTGGGCGGCGGACATCTTAACATTTCCTCCGCTCAGCTGCCGCATTTTGCAACATTTGATTTTAAATTTAGACTCCTGCACTTGACGATGAAAACACGAAACAGGCAACAAGCCACAAGCAACCAGAAACAAGAGGCACGACGAATGCGAACGACAACCAGTCGAGCGTCAATAAATTGTCAAATTTTATGCACCACGATTTTTGGCAAGGGTTCTTTATGTCCGCGGGCAAGTAGGGCATAAAATGTGTGCACGGTAGTGGGAATATTAATGTGGAAATCGTATTATACATATATTAAAAGATATTTATGGAACGATGAAGGCACATCCAATTTGTTGAGGTCGAAGAATCGATCATCTATGCCTATATTGCTTCGTTTTTAGCAGTAAATAATTCTGAACAACTCTTTTCAGATACTACAGAACTATGTTACTCTCATGACTTGTTATTAGTCAATGAAATAATTAAATATATCAGTGCTTTCGATCGGATCTCCATTAGCAAAAACCTCGTTCGCACCAAATACACTAAGAGGATGTATCTAATCGAGTCCTAAACTTGTCAATCTCATAAGATATGCCAGTCAGATGGCGCAGACACCTCTAAACAAAATTAAAACCGAGCTCAGCTCAGCAGCTTAGCGGCTGGCTCTGATTGATTGTTTTAAGCCGGTAGGAGAACGAACGATTTGCATTGGCTCACGACTTCAGGTGGTAGAAGGTGGCGTCGGGAAGGGAGACAGACGCGATATGTACACAAAGTGGCGGGCCCGAGTGCGACACATATCTAAGTATCTGCTGGCTAATTTATGAATGCAAAACCATTCATACCACACGAATTAGATGACTGCGAGCTGATGAGTGTGTGGGCGTGTGTGGCTGATTTGCGAGTCAGCCAAGGAAACAATGTCAAACGCGATCGTTTGGGTTTTGTCTCGGCCTCCGCCGTATAGCGTATGTGTGGGCTGGGGGTCTTAACAAATTGTCACCAGAAATGGCCGGAACGCTCGAAAACGTTTAGGGTTCAGCCGATCGTTGAGCCTTCAGTGGCTGCTGCTGCAATTAAGCCAGGTCCCGCATATTTGGCAAGCTCCAAAATGTATTTGATTTTATGGTTTTTATTTTTCATTTTCGTTATGAACTCCACTGGCCTTGGGCGCATTTGCAATTTCGCGCTGTACGAGTACAGCCAAAAATAAAAAATAATAATGATTATTGTGCGTTCAAGTTATTTCATTATTCGGTTTCTGTGGATTTTTGCATATTTTGTGCATAATCTTTTCGGCTTGTGGTTGGGGGCGCCGAGGCATTGCCTTCTAAGTGAACCAACAGTGGGTTCCAAAAGCATAAAACTGGTTGTATTGTATAAAAATAAGAAGGAAAGCTGCAGGCAAGTATGATAATATTCTAACATAAATGTTTGTCATTTATGTAAATTTAACATTCAAACAATAACTTTTATGATACGTTACTAAGAAATTTAACACCAAAGTTAAACCACTTCCCAATTTTTGGTATATTTCCCAAATGCATCGTTGAACTTTAATGTGATGGCCTGCACTGTAGCGAACCCCGTTTCGCATCAAGGAAAACATTAACATTTGTTAATATTGCTTTCAATTTATTTTGCGCTCCTCCTGTGCTTAAATTATTTGCAGCATTTTAATTAATGGCTTTCCCAGCCAGCGACACACCAATGACAGTTTTTTATGCATCTTTATTAATAAATTTCTACCATCATAAAGCTGTCAGTGGCATGTTGGTTCACACGCTCAACACTCTGCGTTGGTAGCTATATGTTCTACGACAAAGTAATATCGCTTATGGCACGACATTAATATATCAATGGGTTCATCTGATTTTTCCGAGACACATTTAGTTTTGTTAACATGATTTTTTACAATTTAAATTGCATATGCAAGCGGTATTTTTTGTGACCCAGACTTTAACCCACATTCGGGCAACACAGAAAACAAAAGTTGTTGAAAGTTGTTGCCGAGGGGAGAGGGAAAAAAACGTTCCGTTGACTCACTAGCAGCAGCAACACGACCATTAAAAAGTGAAATAAAACAAAAGAAAACACAATTAATGCTGGCGGAAAACATAACAGCGACCAAAGCCAAAGAAAAACATAAAAACAATGCTCCCATCAGGAAATAGGTCATGTCAGACAGCAACGGCGAATGGCGAGCACAACAAACGCAGAGGAATGAACAAAATTAAAGAAAAGAAAACACCACAGCATCCGATAGGAAGGAAGGAAGCACAGTGGAAATGCTCCTTAGAGCGGAAAATTATCGGAGGTGAGGAATTATTTTAGAATGTCCCTGAACACAAAGGAACTGGCGAAATTAAATGCAGGCAGGCGGACACTGAGCAAACATGGTAACGAAAAAATGTTCATGCTGCCCGGAGCAGAATGAATTTTCCACATTTCCTTATGAGCTGTGCAAATAAAGAGGGCTGGGCTCAGTTCTGTTAATTTCCCTGGCTGGCTTACAGGGGCATTGGAAAAACGTTTTCGTTATTTAATTCGCCTTTTCGTGTATTATTAAATGCCTGAAATTTAATTTCAACACATTTTCAGCGAACGCTCTGCAAACTACAAATGTTTTGCATTGCCAATTGTTTATGCATGCCCCGTGAAATATTTTCAATGATTTTCGATCGAAAAAAATCACGGCAGCGTGCCCGAAGAAGAATAAATCTCCACCTGGCATCGCTGCCTTTTCTATTTTCAGCGAAAAGTCGAGCGGAATCGGTCGCAGCACATGGATAAACACTTGAACAAACACGGGAATGATAAAACGCACATTAAGCTAACAATAACACACGGAATAATGTACAAATTGTTAGTTAAATAAACCAAACTTTTTGTCCATCGGTATTTTGTTGAGCATTTTTTTGTTCTCGTTTAATAATACTGCATTTCGGGACTGTGTCTCCGTGCGTTTAATCAATTGACAATTATCCAGTTCCGCTTTTAGCTCCTCCACAATTGGGGTTCCGTAAAAGGTAATGTGTGATAAAATTAATAATTCGTTTTACCAACAAAAGGCTAATAAATATTATGGTAATTATTTGACAGCTTGCTCACTGTAAGAAGAGAGAATGTTTGCAAAGTAACGTGCTTTCTATTATTAGCCGATTTGATAACTTTTATTAGTCATCAATGGCAGGCAGGCTGGTAATAAAGACTGACAGGGCGCAAAAACTCTCGCAAAAGTTGCGAAACAAAACCCAACGAAGTAAAAGATTAAATGTGTGAACAATCAACAGCAAAAGTTAGAAGAGTTTGGCCGGTCCATCAATTCCCCTCCGTGCAATTTTTGTTGTCGAATTAAATATGTATCAAAAGGCATTTCAATTAAAATTAAAACGCTGCCAACAGAACCCATGTTTTGCGACACTTGCAACCAGTCGGCCAGACATTTGGCTAATAAATCGTAGCGATTACAATCTCACAGCTCTTACTTAGTTAATCGCACACAATTCCTGAAGTCGTGACTAATTTTCGGACAAGTAAGCCGAAATATTTTCGCATTTTATGCACATACTTTTATTGTTGCCGCCGGATTTTAGTAGCCATTGCCATTTAATTAGGCATTTGGTAGGGAATTATTGAAAAAAAAGAGGAGGTGGTAGAATTTTAATGGGCACTCAATATGACGAACTCCGATGCGTGGTGGCCATTAATACGGCTCATCGGTGTCCCGCCTAAGGGTATTAAAATTAATGCCCACCCACATCATAAATCGCGGAACGAAGATTCGCCAAGGAGGAGCGGGCCAGCATGTGACATCAGCCAACGACTGTTGGGAAAAATAAAGAAAATGTGTCAAAGCAGAAATCCAAGAAAATACGGCGGAAAAAACAATGCCAAATTGCTCGACATGGGGCTTTTCACATGTCACGGCCAGTGGGACAGACCCACTTACTTCTCCGCCCGACGGTTTGGTTTGTGCCACATTGTGATGAACTTGGCTCAAGGCACGGCAGCATGAATGCCTCGTGAATTCGCTCATGGATCTAGACTCGGAGATGAGTTGTGGAGGTGTTGAATTGAAAGGAAGTGAAATGTTTAATATGAACTTTCAGTTTTTCAGAGACAATGGTCCCAAATGGAAAGTTGTTGTCAAAAGCAGGCAGCACACACGCACCACTTCAAGTCGGCAAACAGCATTATGCACACAAACAGGCGCAAATTATGCTACGCCTCGAATTTCCCCGAATACCGCCGTTTACGTGGGCGGTACATCATCATCAGTAGCTGATTGCGACGACTTTTCACATGAACGCAGCAGCAGCGGGCTGGCAAAACATTGAAAGAAAATACCTGTGCGACTTCCCCAGGCTGGCGGCACAGCCTTGCAGCTTGACACTAAGCCCGCCGCAGAGCTGCCACAATCAGTTATAATCAGTTAAGAGCATCGGGAAAACAGGGCTTGGCCCAAACACTCAATCACCAAAGACCGACACTCTGTCGAAATTAAATACGTGTCAAGACAATCGACGGCAATCAAACAATTAACAAGAAACAAAAGACCCCCACGTTGTTTTTGTTTAAAAATTGGTAGCTGAACAAACTTGACATTTACAAGTTCAAGGCATACACCGCATGATTTGAATGTGTGAATAATAAAATGGGTTACGAACTTGAAACCTCTCGGAATTCCCATTAGAACTGATTTTTTCAAATAATTTTAATCACTCTTGAAATAACAATAAAAGTACGCCGTAAATAAAAGCTTTTGGCATCCTTTTTGACAAGGTATTACCACATAAAACCAACAAAATTCATTAGAAATAATTCCCAACATTTTTGACAGACTTTAGAAGTGATTCACATGGAAGGCTTGTTTAGTTCATCCCATTGAAATTGACGAGTGCATTGAGTCACGGGCAGAAACAATCCGTTTCACAGCTGTCCGGGCTCATTACATTGTGTGTGTCCGGCGTAATAACCACCGAATCCACACTGGACCAACTTCAGTTCGTGAGAGCCGAAGGCAACAGTTTTCATTTTTTTGTACCCGCTAACAAACAAAACAAACAAGTTTGGAAAATTGCTCGCCAAAAAGAAAATAGCATGCGAAAAAAAGCGAGTTAAATCAATTGCGACTGCAACTTGTCGTTGCCAAAAAACATTGCAAATGTCTGGCAGTTGTGGTTGCTAGGCTCAATGATGGTTGCGTTGATGGCGGTGCAATGGCGCTGTCACCCGAAGGCATTGAGCCAGACGAACGGAGCCACTAACCGCTAATCAATCAGTTCCCATGAGCACAATTTCCAGCAAAATGCCCCCACGTAGGCCGGCTAGGCCAGGGAAAACCCCCAAAAACGTTACAAATAAATATGCAATCAATGTGTAAATTGTCTCAAAATAAATGGCCGAGGAAAAGTTAAAATGAGGTCCCTAAACGGATGCTGAAAGCGAGACTAACTAGCTATTTTCTAGTTTCTTGGGAGCCAATTATTGCTAGGCCTAGTTTTGGTAACAGGAAAAGTTTTCTGACCAATTTTAAAGTGCTCTAAATATATTCAATTAATAAATTTATAAGACCGAGCTAAGTTACAAACTTTTTAATAATCCCAATCTTCTTTATAAAAACTGCTGTACAATAATTAGCCACAAATATACTAGATTCCTTCTATGCTTCTACAAAGGAGTATAATTTGTAATCCTCTTATAAAAAGCTCTTCCAATTGAAAACTTTATGATATACAAATTTAAAAAGCTGCTTGAAGGACTCCATTCCGTTTTGTTAGGACCTTTTTTGTTTAAGGGGCCTGGTAAACAATGTTTTTTGGGGTTCGAAAACGTCAGTGCAGAAACCCGCTGACCCAATACTGAATGGCCGCGACAAGAGCGTACAAAAACATTTGAGCCAAAGCAGGAAGCCGCACCCTGACCCTGTTCTTCAAAAGAAATACACCCAAATAATTAATTAAGAGCGAAGCAACAGCAACGAATCAGGCTTCCCACGGATGGGGGATGGTGTGTTAGGGTTGAGTTCAATACCGCAGAGAAAAGGTGAATAAAATGAAAACCTTTAGTGCATAAATTTTATAGCTAAGAGCCGGGCCAGCTAGAGATGAATGACAATTTACTCATTTGGCCAGATAGACACAAAAAAAACTGAGAGCTAATGAAACGGTAGTCGACAACGACACACGCGCCCATTTTTATAAAGCAATTAACTGTTGCTGATTTTATGGCCCCCGGGCTCATAAAAACCCAGCTCAATCCATGACGATGGGCACCCTTTGCTTGCCCCCTCGCCCTGACGCTTGCAATGGGTTCTAGACCAATTAAAAGCCAACAGTATCTAGTATAGCTAATAGGCGATATGTGTACTCAACCAATCAGGTTAGCGGCTTTACCCACTAACACCAACGCCGACGGCATTTTGTACTTGCTCTGGCTCTGGGGCTACTGTCTGCGGTGGAGATAAGGAAACTCACCTGCAAATAAGCGGAAAGAGAATATTTCAGATTAGATAAGAGGCATACAATGGGCTGGCGTTGATGGGAAAGTAATTTATAATCCAAACCAAACAAGAGTTGAAAGATGGATTTATGGAAAACGCAAATAAAAACAACTTGTGAGGAAAGTTCTTTCAGATTGCCGGATTTACCTTATTAATAGAGTGAAGAAATATCTAACCCAGTTTGCGCACTGATCTAGTCTCTTTATCTAGTTGCTTGGAAATTACTCATTAAAACCACACACTTTAGAAACATGAACACTAAGTACCTACAACTAAATATATTCTCTTTTATATAGGGATTAATAAATGTCAATCAATCACACAAGGACTTCCCAAAACATAACAAAATTACAACCTTTCAGCGCACAAAAAACCTCAATCAACGGTAGAAACTGTTGGACTTTTGTTATTTTGTTGATTCGGGACCATTATTCTATTTCTGAGCATATTTATAGGATGAAATTCCCATCGTGGCCCACACTCGGCTGCTAATGTTGCCTCTGTTCGTTAGCTGCCATCGCGGTTGCCCGCCTTGCTGTTTATTTCTGGAGTAGCCGAATGACTTTTCCGGAGCAGAGTCCGTGGCTACGTGTGGGGAACATAAACAAGAGGCGAAGATGATGACGATGCCGCGGGGAAGGATGGGAGAGCAGACTGACGGCCACCGCAGAGTTCATGACCCCTTGTATTATAATTTTACAACAAATTGGTTTCTTTTGGATTAAGTTTGCCCATTGCAATCGGACTTTGCCTGATTCATTTTTCTTATATTAAAATATACAGAAAAATCCCTGAATCGAAATTGTGTAAACATTTTGTGCCGACTCTAGCATATTTCCCGAAAGAAATATGAAAACGGCTGGGTTCCGTCAAATTTTGGGTTGCCCCTTGGCTTGTTTTTATTACACTGCACACAATGTACATACATTTTTTAAAAATATAGAAATTTTTGTTTTGAAAACTGACAGCTTGTGTTCGTGTTCTGGAGGCAAGAGAAAATCGTTTCTTTTTTCCAAGGGAGACCGAGTAATGTTTGTGAGAAAACGCAATTTTTTCTATTGCTTGGCCCATAAACTTTGGCTATTGGAAAATCATTTGTAGCTTATGGCATTAGGAGAAAGTTGCAGTTGCTTCCGTTTTTGGATCAGCGGCCGGGGCTGGCCTGGCAGCTTATGGCTGCTTATGTCATGCTTATAATATTTCTTCTCCGCTCCCATAATTAGCCGAATGAAGGCATTCGACGCGGTCTAAATTTAATAGATCGAATAAAGGCGATGGGGAGTAAATGCGTCGTATAATCAATGTATCGCCCATATGCCGTGTGTGTCGCACTCAAAGCTCTTTCTTCTCGGCTGAAGCAACAGGCACTTGACCACCTACCCAAAAAATGATGTATTATGTATATATGTGCTCAACACAACGCACACTACACTGTGTGTACATAGCGTAATGTGCTTGACCAACATTGAAGTGTGGCCAACAACTCGTTTTGAAACAAGAGCCAAAGCTGCCGCCTTTTCTTTTTGCTGGCTGGCTGGTTGGTTGTCTTTTGCCTTGAATGGGATTTATTATAATAATAAATGTCTTTAAGTACACATACGCACATGCTTGTTAGCTCTAGGCCCGGGGACATGTAGGTGGTGGGAAGATTTAGCCAGTTGGATTTGGGCTGAGTGTGCAACTTGTTCTTAACACCTTTTCCGTGCCTTTTGCCTTGTGCTTTTTTATTTCATTTTGCCCAGCGCCCACGTTTCTTGGGTATTTTTAGTCACTCGACTTCGGCCTCTTGTCAATCTCTCTCTTTTCGTTTTAATTTATAGTTATTTTTGTTTTTGTTTCTTCCCCTTTCCCAACACTTTGTTCGGCTGTCTCCGCCCCAAGTGTCGCTTTGTATGACAAAATATTTATGTGAGTGCAGCCGTGTGGGTTTGCGAGATGCGTGGAAAACCGGAAAAGCCTACACACGTATGGCTTGAAAATGCAAGTGCACTCGATCGGTACCTAGAGTCATCGTGCATATATTTTAAGACGTAATGCATATGCCAATGACATTCAGCTGTTGCCAAGCCTGATAAGCCGCAGGTCGTCCTTGGCCAGAAAAAAGAGACGCGAGGAAGTTGGAGAAGAGTGGGCAGTTCGGCTTTGTAAGTGAAGCTTGGGCCAAGATTTCAGGGCCAGAAACTGTCACTTGCTATGAATTTGCGTCCCACAATTGTAAGACATCTCAAATTAAAATAGATTCACTCTTAGCTGGATAAAAGAGGTGCCAAAATAATGTAAAGTAAAAGTAATTATTAAGTGGCTATGAGAAAGCTATGAAATGATAATAAAAAGTAAGCATAAACAAGTCTTCAGTGCAAACAAACCACTCATTTGAATCCACATTTCAATGTTTCCACACCCTTAAGTTTACAAATAAAAAATTCTTTAAATAAAATAACAAACGCAACTTTATTGAGGAGCAGGGCAATGCAATTAATTCATACGCCTACAGCAGCCACATGATTGACATGAGCAACGCTTGGGCGTCCATATAAAACGGCTTTTAACCCAAATACGCAGCTACAAAACAAAACGTGGCTGGCTAACTCAGCACGACATTAAACATTTATGGCATATCAAAAACAAACCCGAAGAAACTGCCAAAAATGAAAATGAATGAGACGCAAAGTCAAAAGACACCACAAAGGCAAAGGCAAAATAAAAAGCAGGCAAGACAAGACCCAAAGCAAATGCAACCACATTTCCTCCCCCGCTCGCTGGCTTAGCGAACAGCTGAGGGCAAATGCAACAATTCCAGACCCTTGGGGATATTGCATTTTGAAAATTTTATGAAATAACACAACCTTTTGTCCGAAATAATGCAATGGAAGCAAACGGCAAACATTTGGGACTGTGCGTTTGGCGAAAATAGCGCAAAACTCAAACGGCTGTTAAGGCCCCCAGAAGAAAAACGCCAAAATGCCATCAGATACAAGCACACACACGCATGCAGATACAAATACATCCGACATCCGACAGGTTAACGCAAGAGGACGTGACACTGGCCCGCCAGATTCAGATTCATTCATGCTGCAAAAAATTGACACGAGTCTGTATCTCCTGACATTTTCCAATTGCAGCCAACATGTTGAAAAGGTAACGAAATTGAGATACAAAGATACTGAGATTGATGGCGTTTAAGCTATAAGGTACTTATCACTTAGTATTAAATGATGCCAGATACATCGAATTTATGAAGGAATTGGCTGCTTTTTTACTCTTTATTCTATAACTTACACTTTACCAGCATACCCTTTCTCAATTCAGGGATGAAATTCTTAAATTCAAAGCCACAAAGTTCCTAAAAATAAATGTAGGTGAATCACAGCCATAATACCCAAATACAAAGGTCACAGGCCATTCAGCGAACTAACGGATTGACTGTAACAGTACTTGGGGTATGAAAAGCCATTTGCATGTAAACCCATTTGCATGCTCAACGGTATTCGTATCTTGATCTCTTGCCAGCAGTTTCTCTTCCACTTTTCGTATGTTCTTCTTTTGTGGCATTACGCCTCTGTTAATTGTTTCGAATCAATGATGATGCTGCTCATGGCTGTGGGCAAAACTAAAGACGGCATCGCTAGTGAAGCAGAGTGTCTCAATCCGTATCTGTATCTGCTGTTGTGCTTATTTCCTATGTTTGCACTTTGTCGCCGCTGCTGTTGTCTCTATGTTCACTTTGTTTTCCCATTTATGACGCATTTTTTGGGTATTGTTCGTGATGGGATGATTTCCTCTCTTGATGTTTTGTCATAGTTTAAATAAATACACGGTCACAGCCCCAGCCCTTGGCCAAAGACCCAAAAAGTGGGGAAAGGCGATTTTCGCACAGTTTGTTGACAATTTAACTTTGCCTTGCTGTTTTAATTTTTGAGCTTGTCGAGTGGTGAATGGCCCCATTATTTTTAGCTCCCCTTCAACGGTTTTATTTGCACTTTATATTAAGATCGAATAGTAGCTGGGTGAGTATTTAATTGTTAAAGAATTAATAACAAGCAACGCCTACACATTTTCAGTCAAATAATTAAGATAGGATTTTATTTTCTATCTAGAAAAAGGTCCTAACAAAATACTTTATGTTTCTGCATTCTTTGATGTTGTAGTTCAAGGAATGTGAACCATTAAACAAATAAAAGTTTATCTTCTAAAACTGTTTTAACTATTTCCAATTACTCAAAACAATGTATGAAGAATTTACTTCACAAAAGTTCCCAGACATCCCAGAGAATGAATACTTTGCCTTCGGAGAGGCTGCTTCTTGGCTTTAGGGTTGAATTTTGCTCACTTTACTTTTGTGCGGCTGCCCGCATTTCACACGATGAGCGGAGTGGTCGGTTGGTTGCCTAGGGGATTTTCAAAGCAATTGAAAAATTAAATTGATTACCGATATAAATCGAATGGCGAATGCACACATTGGTGCAATAAAAATGATTCACTTGCGGCCGCTTCAAGTGGCATCCACTCGGATGCCCATATATGTCGAGGAGTTGCAAGTTCGGGAAGAGTAGAATCGCAGATACAGACGACCGGCCATATGGCACCAAAAGCCAAAGGCAACTTCAAAAGCCACATTTACAATGTTGCCTCTTTGTATCTCCAGCTCAAGTGTCCCTCCCCCGGGCCCCTTTTGTCTTTCCCTGCCTTTGCCATCGGCTTCGCCATCGCATTTGTTATCAAATTGTTCAATTTGTGCAGCTTGTCGGCTGCCTGCCTGGTGGCATATTAAAGCAATTGTCTAATGCCACATGGCTGCTGCTGCTGGTAGTCGCGTGCCTCATCTTCATGGACAAAAGGGGAGGTACACGGAAAATAAAAGCAATCGAATTAATTTAAAAAGGAGATTAGGTTTTATAGTAAATAAACAAAATCTTCAATTTCATATTTTCAATCAGAAAAAGTTAAAACTACAACCTGTATTTTTTATTAATTTTCTCCCTTTTCTTCATAAACTTTGACTAGAAAGTTTATATTTTCAAATCCTCTCAGATACGCCACACTTTTTCTCAGTGCAGCGGTGAGGGTCAGAAGGGTAGTTCAGGAATGGGGCGCCATGCTGAAATTTCCATGTGCTGTATGTGAGCTGCGTGCGGAGAAGAAACCCGAGCATGTGAAAAATATTTTAATTACGCGCTTTGTTTCCCATTTTGTTTTTTGAGCTTTTTTTGTTGTTTTTTGAGTTAGCTATTTTTGTCAAAAATTATTCCCTCTGCCACAATAGCAACAACACACATTCGATGCAGCCTGGCTATCAAATAACTTGGCAAATGACGTAATCTCCATAGCTTAGTGTGTGGGAGCTGGCAAAGTACAAAAAGAGCAACAAAAAAAAGCGCAGAAACATAGACTTTTTCTAAGGAAAACGCTAATTGAATGCTGAGTGTGTGTGTCCTCCCCCGGACTACTGGCATCTTGTGCAGCTGGCTCCAGATGAAGATACATGAGTATTACACCCATAAATTGAAGCGGTTTAAATGTAAGCATCAACAATAACAAACAAGTGGCCCATTAATTGCTGCTCTAAGATCTGTTCTGAAGGAGCTCTTGAAACCTCCATGATTGGGGTATACTTTTTAATGTCCAAGGTTTCCAAATATTAATTCATCAGAAACCAAAAATACAGATATCTGTTAAAATAACTAATATAAAAGTCTCTCCTATATGTACACCAATTAGTTTTACGTAATGCTACCATTAGATTATAAGGGTGCACTCCGTTATCCAATCAGTCCACTCCCAGCTACTTTCCATGCCGAGTTTGATCGGCCGAAACGAAAACTCTCCCAGCCCCCTATAAACTTTCGCTCCATCGGCCATTAACTATCGATCAATGCCCCTTTCGATGTCAACAATAAAGCCGGTGGCATCACTGCAATCGGCTAACTGTCGACGATGGCTTCATTTGCTTTTGAGCCATGGTCAACTTCCGTGCAAACGCATCGCTGCATTTTTGGCCGCCAGCAAATCACAAATCAAAACAAAGCAGTCGGCAGGGCAGGCAGCGCGCGATCGACGGTCATGACAAAAGATTTTAATTGAATTTGAAAAGGCAATGAGACGTGTATGGGCAGAGGCTTGAATCGGATCGGATGGTATAGGATCGTATATGATTGTATGGTATAGTACGAAATTGATTGCTTTTGTGCGGGTGCGATGGGTCGGGGACTGCGAGGAAAATCGAAGGGAGGGCTACGCGTTCCGCATAACAATTGTCAACAAATTTATGAGCACGTCAGTTAAGGAACGTGGAAGCCCAGGACCGAAAGCCGTGCCTATGAAAATACTAAATTAAAATGCTCACGGCAACTTTCAGCTATTTTTGCTGCACAGCGAAAAATATTTATAAATTCGTTGACTACGCACTATAAATAAAAAAAAATCCAAAACATTATTCAAATACAATTTAAAGTAGTAACGATCATAAACTAATTAATGTCAAAGGAAACCCCATATAAGGAATAAAACACACTTTGAAAAAGGTAAAAAACCATCCTAAAATTAAAAAAAAAATATGTCTTGCTGTGTGCTTTGGTCCCTTGTAACTAAATAAAAAACGTAACGTTGGATGATCAATGGGTCGTCTGAATCAAATGTATCTTTTTTAAGGCGTGGATAGGCTCATCATCAGTTTCCAATCAGTTGTATGTCTTTCAGCTCGCTGTGTTTGCATTCAACGCGGTGGTGAAGAGAGCGAATCCAACAGCAGCAGCAGCCGCCACATTAATGTCAACGAGCCACTTCAATTTCCGATTTTAATGACTCTGACTCAATGAGTCTTCTGGCCAGAAGAAAACAACGCCCTAAAACGGTGAAAATCCAAAACGAAACGAAATTCCAACAGCTACGATGGCAGCGAAAGACCATTTTCCAATAATCTAAAATTAGATGAAATGAAACACATTTCAAATTTTCATGAAAAATGTCGGACGGAGTGAAAGAGAAAAAATTCTGTATCCGAGAAACGCCGAAAAGGCACACTCACACAGCCCGCCACGATTCGGCCAACTATATATACAATTCGGTGTATACTTTATATATATATACATATATATAGATAGATACATATATCGGCCATATAAACATTCACACGATGCGGGTGTACGTAATTTGATTTTGGGCTTCTATTTTCTGGTTTTTATCTCTCAGGTTTTCGAATGCTCAAGATACAGGCTGTGTCGCTGTTCGACTTGGATGCATATCTGACAGATGCACCTTGGCTGCAGTAATAGCACATTTCGCTATATTTATTTCGGTCAGGTGTGGGCATAGCAGCCCCCTGCGAGGAATTTATCATATCAAACGATTGTTTGCGCCGTCCTCCGGCCATTATTTTGCATTATGGCCCAGGTAAACAAGCGTCATGCGGAAGATATCTGTGATATCTGGCGGACCAACCAAGTGATATCTGCGAGTGCGATATTGTACGTGGAGTTATGCTTGGTCGCCGGTAACCTGAGATCGGCGAGCTGCTCTCCTGACGTCGTCTCCACTATTCACACAGTCTAGGCACACTTCAACTGTGCAAAATGCGACGACTATGAATAGCGGAGAGCAGCAGCAACAGCAGATACTGATACGACTGCGATACAGATACGGCAGCAGCCGCCGGAGATACAGATACAGATGCGGATTCAAATTCGGGCGAAGAAACGTGCTCCAGCGGCGTGTGTCATAAAGCTATCTAGCGGATACAATGCGAATGCTGGCAGCCAAAACTCAAAACTTAAAACTCATTCTTCGTTTTGTTTCGCTCTTTGGGCGTGAGTCAGAGATCCCAAAAAACAAACAACACTCGTCAAAATAACAACAAAAATTTATGTCAGCAGTGCCAAAAGCGTCGAGCGAATACGAAGACGATAAAAACGCGGCAAATGAACAGTGGGAAGCATCGTTTGTAGAAAACTATACAAGTGTACAGTGTGTTTCATACTTTTATGATATTTATTGATCTCAAAGATCTACAGGATACTTAATTGTTTTCCAGCATCCTTGAACAGTCTAAGAATACACTTTAAGACTGACTAATTAGCACAATTTGCATTCTTAATGATTATTATTATTATAATATACCACACTACCAATAACACAAAGGTGTACTCAAAGAAAGAAAATATTTACTTGAAGAATTTCTGTAGTGTTTTGGTTTGTTTTTGATAAACTATTTTCATTACTTTTACGCATTGTTCAGGGGGTCTTACAGCTGCGAAACGCACCGTATACATACATAGATATTTCTACACAGACAGTCATTCAAATGTAATCGCAAGCTGTGCATTTAAAGTGAACGGCGGAGCGCCCAACAGGTAGCCAACGGATGATTGCGGCCAGAAGCAGAACCCCAAGCCCAAAACCCCAAGCAAACATTGCTGCACACCCGCAACAGCGCAACAATAACAATATCTGAAACGGCAACCACAACCTCTAAGGCAGGCAGCTATAGCGGCGGCGGGTGTTGTTGTTGTAGGTGTTGCTTGAGGTAAGGCAGGAACCTAATTAGATCTCTCGCAATATTGCTGACAGACCCATAGTATATGCAGGTATCTACCATACATACATATATATTTAAAAAATATTTTAAGCTACTTTACTTATGCTTGTGTTGAAAAATGGCATCAAAAGCAAGCATGGTGGTGAATGTAGAACGCTAGCTCTCAATAAGATTCAAAAAGTGGAAAAATTCAAATGTTTTAACATTAACAATTTATTGTTAAATTGGAGATTGAATTAATAATGCTTGATATATAAGCAGAGGAAATACAAATTGGACGAATCAAAATGATAAATTAGGGAGTGATATAATTAAACACTCAATAATTATAATCATAGATTTTATGAATTTGTAAATCTCATTATTCAATAATAACTTTGATTTTCGACATCCAGTGATATTTACTAAAAAATTCAGTTTTAAAATGGTCTCTTTGCTTGTTACATCACCTACATTAATAACAAATTTATCCTATGAATTCATTAAAAATTTATTGACATCTTTGGGGCAGAAAGATGTTTAATATTAAAGGCAAGGCAGCCCCGATGATACACTTTCTGTACCCTTCGGGATGAAAAGGGATAAACATAAACTGTTTTTTCTTTTGGTAGCTCGACCGACCGCATGTGAACGCTAAGTTTTTGGCCCGCATGTCAAGCAGTCAACGAAGACAAAAACAAAACCCACCGACGACAGCAATTGAAAAGAGAAAGTTGCAAAATGAGAAAAAACCGAAAACTTCTAGCAAGTTGCAAAGTTGAAAGCCGTTAGCGGCAGTGGATGTGTACACACTACAGCCATGGACAGTGGCCGCTCCGCTCCGGGTTCCCAGGTCCCAAATCCAGTCCAAGCGCCCCGACACACTCCCACTAAGCTGATAAGCGAGGTGGGTTCAAAATCTGGGACTGTGTTTGTTTCTTTGGGCTGTTTGTATATATTTTTCTCTTCCTCCAATTTTTACGTCTGGTGGAACGAGTTTTACAAATTGTCAACGCTGTGCTCTTAGCAAAAACAATTTGTAGACAGGCAAACTAGTTTGCAGCTATTCCAAAAATAAAACCAAAACAAGAATAAATGGTTTTAGGCGAGTTTTCCGACTGTACGGATACCGGGTGATCAATAATCTGATCGGTAATGATTAGGCTCGTATTTTTGGAAAATATTTTAATCAAGGAAAGATCAGATCGAGATGCCAGCTCGTTATAATGATAATTTGCAAATAGATTGTTGGGAGTACTAAAATAAAATAAAAATATTTTATTTCTATAGTCAAAACAAACGCATCATAACTATAACTAATAGTAATAAAATATTGAAAAACGATCATTTGTAGATAAAACTTTTTTTAAGTTCGATCATTGAATTGAATTTCGGAATACAGTAAGCAGACTCCTTAAAAAAAATATAGGTAGTAATCGATCAAATCTTGTTATTTTACATCACGTTAGACAAGAGCATAATAATTATTATCATTATGACATTGTGAGAAAAAAAAAACTGGCCAAATTTGTAACTGATAAAAAAAAGAGAGTGGAATTCGCCAAACGGTTTAGATTTCCCACTTTCAAATGGAATTTGGCACAAATAAGTGAATACCCTAGGTGCACCATGAAAATCCGTATCTGCGGGGTTCGGATCCGTAGATCAGTCCATCTGTATCTGTAAGTGTATCTGTGCAACATAATTTTGTCATTACGAGGCGACACACATTCACACACACCCATGCGTACACTCGTTGCCGGCCTGCATATGGGCAACAGATGTTGGGCAAATACAGAAACGAGAGCTGCGAGATACGAGATACAAGACACAAGATGCGACCAGGTAGTGGCACGCCCTCCTCCCTCCGCCGCCCTCCTCCTTCCTTCTTTCCGCCCCGAAAGTTGACTTTTGTTGGTTTGTCGCTAAGAGTGTTTGCTTGGTTTCTTTCGGATTTCAGTCGGGCGTGGGCCGCGGCGGTAATTCATGCATCTTTCGGATACATTTGCTACACTTTTACCGCATTCGAGTGCGAGAGGGGTCGGGGAATTCTTCCGGGGGTTCCGTCTTCCATCTCCCTCTCCATTTTTGTGTACGAATGGCCGAGTCAACAAAGAATTCATAATAGGAACAACAAAGGCAATACAGGGAAGTCAAGTGTGGGGCCACATACAAAGGGAGAGACCGAAAACAGAGAGAGCGACAGGCGAGTAAGCGCGCTCGCGAAGAGGCGCACAAAAAGGAAGTCACTAAAAATAACAAACATCTCTTCTTTCGGTTCTTCTGCTGTAAGGTGGAATGAACTCAGAACTCGAGACGATCGCCGCCGGAGAAGAGGAGAGGAGCAGGCGAAAAGGAGAGGAGGAACACAAACCAGACACGCCAGATCGGCGGGCCATTTAACCCTTTAATGCCAAATCCAGGATTTTCAATCCTGTTCCAAAAGCGAACAATATACTTTCTAAAGATCGATATAATACAAATTCTTACAAATACTAATTTCTAGTCATACTAAAAATTCCTCCTGAAAACTTGATCAAACAACGATACGGATTATTACATGTAACAAAGACATCGGTAGAACCAAAATCTTACAATCAGAACTGAAAACTTTTTCCTGTATTCTTATTAATCGTTTCCAGATGAATATAAATATAATTTCTTTAGATTCAGATCCCACAGGTAAGATTTCCGACCCGCGGCGGTGTTGTTTGCAATTAAACAATATTTTTAAACTATAGTATATTGAGTTTATTGCATTTCCAAAAAAATAAATTTGAGATCACTCTTTTCCATATATGGTTTTTATGAAAAAATAAAAGCAGCCTGTTGGGATAAGTGTTCCCAAACTAGAAATAATATTATTAAGAAATTCTGATTACACCTTTAAATTCGACGTTATATCTACTATTAATAGTCCTTTTTAAAGTATAATCTAAAGGCAATTGATTTTAAGACTTCTTCACAAAATGTATCCTTTATCTAGTAACTCAAATAAAAATCACTCTGAAGACTCACTTAACTATTAAAAAACGAAAATACAACTTCAAAACTTGGTGAAATTACTCTTTCCGCGTTCCCCCGGTAACTAGCTTACCTTCGTCCAGCAGACGTTCGACGTGGGTGAAGACGTTGGGGAAGGCGGCCAACTGCTTGCGATCCTTGAGCAACTGGGCCAAATAGTCGGCGATGCTCTGTGTGCTCTGCTGCTGCTGCTGCGGGGTGAGGTGCGGCTGGGGCACCACCACCTGTGGGACTTGCTGCGCCTGGGCTTGAGCCTGTGCTTGGGCCTGTTGCTGCGCCTGCGCCTGAGCTTGAGCCTGAGCTTGCTGCTGCTGCACGGCAGCCGCAGCAGCTACTGCGGCGGCGGCCTGTTGGTGCAACTGCTGCTGCAACTGTTGTTGCACAACGGCTTTGCTCTCACAGACACTCATTGTGTGTTGGATGTGTGTGTTTTGTGTGTTTATTGGTGGGGGACTTTTGTTTATTCTCGACGAGATTCTGGTACAATTTTTACTGGATTTGTCTCTGCTTTTATAACTTATTGCACAATTTCTTCTTCTGATTTCACGCGTTACTGTGGGTGTTATAGAAATTCATTAAGATTCGTTCGCGAGCAACAATTTTTACAAAAAACGAAATGAAAACAACTCCACCCAAAAAGTCTTTTTCTTTCGATCAGCAGCAGAAGCAACAACAACAGGCAGAAGAGAGAGTGTGTGAGAGAGAGACTGAAAAACGGCGCGCTCAGAGAGGGCGCAAGTCGAAAGCGAAGACAGAAAATTCCTCGGCGATCACGCACACAGGCACAGGAAAATACAGTAAAATCGGGTATGTATGAGGGTGAGCGCAACAACCACGACGGAGATGAATGAAAGCAGAATGTCAAAATAACTGATCTCTCTCTCTCGCTCGCTCGTTTGGCTGCTGCAACAGCAAATACAACAAAATGAAAATAATTTTATATGCAAATTATTCTTCTTATTTTCCGTGATTATAGACAAATAGGTGAGAAATTCCTTTGCCTGGATTTTTAATGCGTTGGCAAACTATCGATTATAAATTCAAAACGTTGAAAATTTCGCAGAAATATGCACAGTTGCTTATTATGTATTTGTTGTTGTCGCTGCTGCCTTCTGGCTTTTATTCTTCGTTTCGTTTTCACTCGCATTGCGTTTCGATTTTAATGTTTTATGCTTTTTCCATTGGTACACACTTCTTTTTTCTTTGAGGATTCCTTTTTTGTTTATTTGATATATTCGAGTCGGACAGGAACGGTCTCGGACTTCACTTGAAATGGACGATTCCTCCTAGTTTTTCTACCACTGAACCGTGCGCAAAGAAAGAGAAAAAGAAACTGAATGCGAAGCGCAGAGCACAAAACGTTGTAAGTGTGAGATCATGCCGTGCGATCACGGGGTGGCGTTTTAAGCATGAGCGCTCTGCTCAGCTCTCTCATCGCGTGTCGTCACAAATACGAATTTGCATGCCAAATTACTTAAAATTTTATAAATGAGTCTGGAAATTTAAATACTTTTCAACTTAAATTAGCCATTTTTATGTAATACGATAAATTTATTTTTTATTTTCTAAAATCAAGTGTATATTGAATTATTTACCATATTTACCAAGTATCAAATGTTGGCTGTAATAAATATATTAATAATTCAACCATCTATTCAGTTTATATTTTTATTTAATTTAAGTTTTAACACAATATTTAGTATATTCAAGTTATCTAGCTGAAATTTTAACAAATCTTTTAAAACTTCTCATACATATTGCTTACTAAACTGCTTTTGTGACGTCATGGTCTCTCACCCGCCATCATGTTGTCAGCGAGAGAGATCACCTGTCAGCGTTGCCAGCTCGGCCAAATAGAGTTGTGCAGCTGGTTCGCTTATTTCAAATATTTTGCCCTTAAATGTAAATATTGAAGTTGACAACTTGCAAAACATACCCAAATTAGCTAAATACGAAAGTGAGAAATCAGGCAACGAAATAAAAATGATCGGTTAGTTAATGACATGACATTACCTTTCGGCGTTGCCACCTGGTCTAGCAGTCATTTAGCGCGTTGTATTTAAATTAAGATCATGACGGGCGGGTTTAGTAACACAATTTTATTTTAGTTCCTTAGTTAATTACATATTGATGTTTTTGAATTGTTGAATGCCCTCCCCTTAATTTCCGCTCCCCATCACCAAAAGTATTAATTGCTCACGGAAATTGCTGGCCGATCAGAACCAAGCGGCACTTTGTTAAGCTGGACTTTTATGCGGGGGCTAGCATTTTGACCAAAACGCCATGCAAATGGTCCCCGGACCTGTACTGGCCAAATGTTGGTGTTAACTTTGTTAACTCTGCCGCGAAATGTATGTGGGAAAATTGGCATTCGCGAGCGTTTCGACAGCCTCGCCATATAAGCGACCCTAGGCCGGCGACAACTTTTACTTTCCATCGCAAAAAGACACTTTTCGCTGGCTTCCGTGTGTTTTCAAGTGCTTTATACACACAGGGAAAAACACGCCCTGATTATAGAGGTTAACTGAGCACACGAACAATAGAATGTTAAAATATATCTATATTTTTATTAGTTAATGTACTAAACATCTTCAGTCCATTTATATAAACCAAGCTATATAATATTTATAATATATTAATGTATAATGAAATTCGAATTTTTTTTTAAATCTAAATCAAATTCAAAACCATAAAGAGCAGCAAAACAATCATATTGTTGTAATAAAACCACGACTAAGAATATAGATACACTTGATAATGGAGGAAAAATATAATTTTATAATACCAATTTTATATTCTTTTCTTAATTTATTTATAAGATATCGCGATTTAATCTGTTTTATCTTTGTGGCTTATTTTGTTAGTGCAGCCAGCACCCGCATGCTTTTAAATGAGACGTGAAAGTTTAGAGTGAACGAAGTCATGGATGGACACCGGGCACTCCATTGTTCCATTGGAAAGCAGGCGCCCACCACCGAACTGCCGGCTCACCTGGCCGCGACAAGTCCCTGGTCCCACCAAATTCATGGGCACTTGGCTCGGCTCGGATCGACTCGGACCGCGGTATGGTCTGTGTGTGGGCCGGCATTATATTTATATGGCCCCATTATACAGTTTTACTGCCATTGAAAAATGTGTCAATGTGCGTAGTGATTGAGACATTGTATTTTTATGCTTATGGATTTCCGATTCACATCTCCCAAGCCCTTTCCAGTCCGAAACACCTACGTAGCGAGCATTTCTATTCGGACATCTGGCGGATCAAAAAGCGCCAAGTTTTTCGTGGGCCACTAATCTCTCTAGGGCTTTGAAATTTTCCTTTGGTGTTGCATTGTATGTGGGTCGTTTCGGGTAGTACTTTCAGTTTTCTTAGGGAACCAAACAAAAGTTCTCCAGCAGCTGTAAAGTGAGAAGAGAAAAATGATCACAATGGGCGGGAGACAGGTAAATGTTAGCTATGTAAATATAGATATACTGGATTTAAATATATTTTTATGATTATTTTCAATTATTACAAATATAGATATACAGTGCTTAAAAATATTGTAATGATTATTATCGAACAAAAGGTTTTTTAGAATTTGTTTAAGAGTTTTCAAAGATTTGGAGCTTGAAAACTTCTTTAATTCAATCTCTTAATTGTTATTTATAATCAATTTATATAATTAGAACTGTTTTTTACATACTTGTATGTAATACTTCTACTTTATATTCTGCAAGCATTGTAAGCCTTTTTTACCTTAAGTAAGTTGTTTATTTTATAAATGTATAAGATCTCTGAAAACCCCCACCGTAAAATAAAAATTGCTTTACTTTTGTGTGGCCAAAGTTATTACACTTTATTTGGCTACGGACAGAAAAATATTGCATCTGAAATGCACTTCGATTGTCTGACCAAGTGTCGTGCATATAAGGAAGTGGTTCCACGGAGAGATTGACAAACCACCAGCCCAAGTAACACTGAATATTCACGCTGCAACTGCCAACGGGTGCTGGCCAGGCATAGGAATCCATTTTTGTCCGCTGCACGCTCGGGGCAAATGCAAATTTGGCCAAGACATTTAACGGCTGGCTTTGTCCATTGAACGCCGCCGAATTAACCATTCTGTTTCTTAATTTACCACCGACACAGAAATCTCCGGTGTGTGAGAGTGTGTAATTAGCAGTAAGTTGGCTTTAAAGACAGGCGGTGGTCGGACGGCTATTAACCAGTTTGTAGTTGTTTCCATTACGCATGACACGCGTGTGGGCGCCGCCTCCTCCTCCTGTTTTTCAGTTTTTGGGTTTTTGGGGCCTGCTGCAGGCCCACAAAAAGCCAAGCTCAGACACCCACACAGGGGTAGCACTCGTATTTGTCGGATACAAACTCACACATCGCCAGGCAGGGGCACAGCCAGCTAAGGTGTCCATAGAGCTTTCCATCTGGCCTCAATGTTGAATGGATTATTTTTCTTGGGATGAACACAAAATAGTTCCATGAATATTAATATGTGAATCAGGTTACTTACTAAATATTTCTAATGTTATGTACATATGTATAGATTACTGTTATAAAAAGTGATAAATTATCAACTAATTTTAGATGATCTTAAAAATTTTCTCTTTAGACTATCGAAAGAAAAAAAATGGGCACAATAGACCCAAGTGGTCGCAGTGCACATACCTCTACAATAATAATAAATAATAATCGAAAGAAAAACGTGAAAAGCGGTCTTAAACTTAGCAAAAATATTTTTGAAAACTACATGTGACACATTAAATGCACTCGCTCAGGCGACAAAAGTCGCTCATGACTAGTCTAAAGAGAAAATTTTTAAAGATCATCTAAAATTAGTTGATAATTGATCACTTTTTATAACAGTAATACATACATATGTACATAGCATTAGAAATATTTAGTAAGTAACCTGATTCACATATTAATATTCATGGAACTATTTTGTGTTCATCCCAAGAAAAATAGTCCATTCAACATTGAGGCCAGATGACAAAAGTCATGAGCGACTTTTGTCGCCTGAGCGAGTGCATTTAGTGTGTCACATGCCACGACTCATAGGTGGAGCCGGCAGCCCCCGATGCCCGCTTCCCGTTTACCGATTCCATTCATAAAGTTTCCACTTTGCATTAACACTCCAGCAACTGATTGAATCCAACAAGCCGCAAAACTAACCTAACCACGATCTCCGGGGGACGCATGAATGAGTGAAGGAAGGCAGTGCAAACGCTTGGTATTCATTCACAGAATCATCGTTAGCACGCCGTTCGCAATACATGCATATTGTCCATTTGTATGTGGGCGTATGGCGTTGTGGTCTTCCACATTCGTCACGCCCACGCCCCAACAACCACATCTAATTTGCTGATACATTTCGATGGCCGCCAACCACTGCACACTTACAGTTGAACGTCTACAACAGCTCAAAGAGGTAAAAAATATAACCATTACTTAGAAATTTTATAAAGAATTAAGAAAACCGTGGGAAAAGATTATGAAGCTACCACTACTATAACTAATATATATTATTTTAGTTCGATGTGCTCTCATTTAATCCAAATTTAAACATACATTTGTCCTTTTAATTTGTGGGTCATAGTACATATTCCCAAAAATTCTCTTTAGCCTTTCAGAAAAGCTTAGGTTGGGGACAGTTCTTCGACGCACTGTCAAAATGTCTCGGCCATATGAAGTTCCTGCTAAAGCGGTAATATAAAATTTAATATTACCAGGGACACAGACTTTTAGTCAGATCTTTTACGGCTCAAAACATGGCAGCTCACAAAGTTATAAAGAAGAAAGTTTTTAACATCTTTAAAAAAAATATAAAAATATATATAATAAAAAATAAAAATAAGTATAATATATAAACAAATCCTCACTTAAACCAATTAACCAACTACCTTTTTAATCTCGGTGCTGGTGTGGTACGGATATTAATTTCCACGGACCTCCCCAGATTCCATGGAACTGAGAGAAGAACTCCTATCCAACTGAACTGAAGCTAGACTGTAATTTTTGCAAAGAACTTTCGGACACATGCCTGTGAATGAGTGATGGAATCTCTAAAGAGGGCGGGTGGAACGAGTTTGAATTGGAAAATTGATCACCCAGTGTTGCTGCGGCTGCTTTGGCTTCAATTGGCAAATGCGCAAATGTGCAGTGGGCGCCCATAAGTCAGCAATTGATTAAGCGGCCCGATTATCGATTAGAGTTGTGCCAACAAACAGCAGCGCCACAGCCAGCACAGTTTGAGGGGCACTGGGGCGGGAGCGTGGGCCATAAACTGGTACAATTTAGCGGGCGAAACACGAAATAAAAAGCGGCGGCGATCGCCCAAATTTGGGAAGTCGCGACTCGACTCGATGGCGACAACAATAAACATTTGAAACAAACAAGCCACAAATAAGGAGAAGCCACATCCGCATCGAGAGATGAGAGTGGGATGCGAGTGAGCTGATGGTGATGATGCCCAGCCAGCCAAATGGTTACGTGAATTCATGAAATGGAAACATTTACTTTAATATCTCTTGCCTATAAATGTATACATACACACTCAATAAGGTAGCAG
>VNJU01006800.1:0-28134 GCA_008042675.1 Drosophila seguyi | reverse complement strand
TTCACTTTTTTCCATTTTCGTTAAAATTCACGAGATCGTCTGCTTTCAATGCCTATAAAACGCAAACTAAGAAACGCAGCTTTCTCAAAATTTTACAGTCAGCTGTTAATCGATAACTGCTGACAGGAGCAGTGTTGTATTTAGAGCAGGTGCGCGGCAAATACAAAAAGTCACGGACTTATCAAACGACCCTCGTAGTTATTGTTTTTGTTGTTAGTGGATGACGTTGGAAAAGCCCTACAAAAATAGCAAAAACAAAACAACAAACTAACGGGCATAAAGTGCAAAAGGAAACAAAAGGGGGGAATATGTAGTTGGGTTTTCTTTTATTGCGTATTCTGCAAGTTCCTTTAAAATATTTGAATTTTGAATCATTTAAAGGGGGGAAAAAATAAGTATTACGAATGGGATAAACGTCATCTACATAAACGGGAAGCCGGACTCGACGTCTCGATAAAGAACCAGCTGATTTTAGAAAGAAGCAAACGATTTTGTCAAACTTCAGCGCAATAAATTAACTTTACTTTTTTGAAAGGAAATGGAAATTTGAAATCTCTAAAACAGCATGAACAGGAAGTAAACAATGAGCACATTCTAGTGTTCTCCCATTTTGATCTTTATTTTATATATTTTGCATTACCACATCTCAGAGCACGTTTCGCACTGCAGCGTGATAGTTTCAAGAATCCATGAAGCGACTTCCTTCGCTTCGGTTCTCAGCAATCAAACACAAACACTCATTAAAAAGTCCTTCAGTAAAGCTTCAGGTTACAATTTTCAACCACAACCACAGCTTAAGTCCTCTGTCCTTAGTCCCCAGCACCGGAAGTGGAAAGGAGCAGGAGAGGGTGATAAGGCGGGCTGGAAGCGTCCAGTTTAGCGCATTAAGCACAAAAACAAGCACACGCAATGCCGATGGAAGGTCCTTTCTTCGCTCCAACCCCCAACTCAGCCTTGTCGATTGCTGCCCTCTTCTTGTCAATATTAATAACGAAGGAACAAAGTCAACTGCAAATAAATGGCAAATAAGTTTTTGTTTTTATTTGTCGGCTACGAAAGCCACCAAGGACACCCACTGCTTTGCTCCGCTCGATTTTCCTAGGAAGAGAAGGTTGATGAAAAATCCACCGCACTTTCCACCCTCCGGTAAGCGGAAAAGTGCAACTTATTTACTGTTTCCGCTCAGGGGTCGCTGAGAGGGAATAATGTCTGTGTAGAGGAATAGGGCTTTCCAGGAAGAAATACCAGGCATACGGCGTGTGCAGTGGAAAGTAAGCATACCTTAAGCAAGAATTCACTGTATTAATCAAGATCTAATTACTTCTTTTAAAGCAGTAAACTTTTATTTCTGGTATATAATATATTTATTATAATTTTTATATTTTGTTTATTTTTAGTATTTGGTATATAATTACAAAATCAAATTTAATATAATTCTAGCATGAAACTTGAAATCATAACAGAAAACTAATCGTTAGGTACAAAAATATAATTTTCCTTTATTTTTAGGCATTTCTTAGTTCTCATTATAAAGCATATCTTTTCATATGTATGTGTTTTGCTATAGAACCGCCCTGAGGCATCCAACCTTTGCGCAAACCGAGTGCAAACTAACTTATATTGAACCCAATGCCTTCTAGCAGCGAAACGTCAAGTGAGAGAACAACTTTTTCTACGCAGCTTTCGACATCATAACTATCTTAAAATACCCAATCCTTGGCTGGAAGGGCATACATAAATCAACAAGCAGGGGAAGAGGAGCCACGGTTCCAGTTGCAGTTGCAGTTGCAGTTGCTCCTATTGACTCTACACCGCCTGTTCGCGCGGGCTTAAAGTGGCAGCACTTGTGTGTGAAATGTGCGAGTCGAAGGCGACAACGATGATGCAAGACGCAAACGGAGTGCTGGGAGTGGCGGGGCAGGATGCAATGGCACATGGACATGGACAGAGACATGGACAGCGCCAAGGCAAGGCGATAGAGCCCCTCATCGGACCCCTTTCTACGTCGTGTGTCCTTCAGCTTAACTGCAACTGACTGATGGGCGTGGCGCGCGGTGTGCAACAGTTAATCATTTTTGAGGGGGAGGTTTGCAGTCGACGGGGGGAACATCATCTTAGGTGAGAAGGCCTTGGCAGGAACGGGGACGGAAGGTGCTACACTTAAGGTCGCCATTTCTGGGAGTGGCACCTAGCAACGAATTGTGTGGGGAGTTCATGGATCGAAAAGTTTCACAGGAGCTAAACTATGGCAGTGTTTATGAAAGATTTGCTATAGAGATATTTGTAGTCGATCTTAACTTATTTTAGATATTAGTCAAGATTATTTCAGTCATCAATCAATGTTACTCCTTTTGTTTTTTAGACTTAATCAATTCATTAAATTTTTAATAAACTTTCTTAACAATCACACAAATAAATTCACAAGTTCAACATTGTCAGGGGTTAATCAGATGTTATCATGCTTCGTATTATGTTTCTCGATGATGTTTTGTATATGCCACATATGAGTGGCCAGGGTTTCCCTATCCTTGTAAGCTACCATGCCGCAGATGCACACACCCAAATCCCAACACGTGTCAATTGTGGCTCAGATTCGATGGCTTGCCCTTCCCGGTGCTTTTGTTTTTGATTTTTGGCTGGGCATCAAACGCAAGCTTCGGGTCATTAAATAAAAGCGAACACCGATGCACAAACAAACAGCCTGTGTGTGTACATGTGTACATAAAAACGTAAGCAGTCAAAGGACGAAGGACCCGGGATTAAAAGACCCTTGTAAAAAGTATGAAGCGAATTATTTGCAAACAAAAGTGCGAGAAGGGGAAGTGATTTACTTTATCGATAGACATAAAACAATTTGGCTGCCTCTCAATGACAGTTCTCGTTCCTGATGCTGCTGCGTCCTCGTCCTCGTCCTCGTCTCGTCCTCGCCCGCCCCCGCATCCTTATCCTCCACATTGACATCCTTCCTTCCGGCTTTCCACCCCAATATCTGTGATTTGTGTTAGTGCGAGTAGTGTCTGCGCCACACACGATTCCGTATTCGATTTCTTTTGTTCTGTTTGCTGGTTAAATTTTATAAGGTATAAAAATTACATGTGCCTTCTTCTCGCCCTGATCTTTTCGCCAAGTCCTTGAGGAGCAAAAAAAAAGCCCTAAAACTTTCGTCCTTTAATTTGCCCACTATACAGTTGTACACAGGGAGAAATACAGGTAAACAACAAGATTTTGATAGACTGACAAGCTTGATTAATATTTCATAGGGATAATACTGAAGATTTTGAAAAATAAAGGTGATATACTAACAAAGGTTTACAGCTTAGTTTAATTTCAATCTTCTATGGCATAGAAATTCCCTGATTCTTTAGAATCTCACCTTTTTCTCCGTGCACCACCTCCTCGAATGTTTGTTTTCCCTTTTTCTTTGCATCTCATTCTATTTTCCACCTTGTTCACTTTTGCATACAAAATGAAAGCAGGGCTACCCTGCACTTCCTTCCTGCCAACAAGCTCTCTCTGGGTGCTCTGTGTCCTAACTGTTGCTGATTTATGGTCTGCCATAAGGTGGGTCGCCCCGGGGAGAGGCAAAGAGGGCAAAAGGGGCCAAGGGATGTTGGATGACTGTTTAGTTTAGTTTGCATGTTGCTGCTCCTCCGCCGTTCCGCCCGCCCCTCCCTTAGCTTTACGATCGTTGCCTGCCTTTGTAGCATTAAAATGACATAATAAAATGTATAATTTCGACATAAAAAGTAAAATCCCCAGAGAGATTTCCTTGCGCCCAATTCGTCGTCGTCGTCGTCTCCTATCTCGCACACTTTTACCGGCTCCCGCACACACACATATCGCACTTTGATTGCCGTCTATACGTGTAGCATATCAATTAGGTGTGTGGGTCAATAGTGCAAGTGGGCCAATGATGGAAAGGTGAAAGGGCGGCCACAAGGCAGCCCAATCATAGGGGGTGCGGCCTCCCAAAACAGCATCAGCTTCTTCCTTATTTAAGGAGGTTATTTGAATCATCAATTTGATGCAGAAGAAGAAATGCGGATGATTTCGAAAATGTTGTCGTTGAATGCTTACTGAATTATGCAAAAAAGCATTTATCCCTAGTACCATCATTAGTATCGGTAAAATTCTTATAAATTTCCTTAGGTAGGAGTATTAAAATGTATTACTTGCCTAACACTAACAGTGATGTCCAAAGCCTAGCTAGAGTATTTTATTTTTCACTCACACAGAAACGAAACTCAATTTTTATTTACCTGTTTCTAAAAACCTTTAAATATAGTGCAAGAACATTTATCTTTCCAGTTCACTTGAAAATTAGTTACGGAATGACAACTCAATAGTTCGAATTATATCACCTTCAAATCGTGTGCATAAACCATTTCCTCCCTGCTCCATCAACCAATCCGCATAAGTGGGCTTCTTGAGCAGACTATCCGGTGTGTGTAGGCTTATTCCGCTCCTTGGCAGCCACTTGGCTATTCATAACTGACACACACACACACACAGGCAGACAAATTTTAATAATTCAACTCTATAATGTGGACGCAGCGGAGGAAATTCGCTTTTCGGCCAATGCCAGAGGCGGGGAATGTAATGGAAAGTCGCCCAAAATGGGGGCGACCGAAATGCAATAGAATGTGGTGGGGTTGCAGGAGAGCAGGGCTGGGAACCCACAAAAACCAAAAACTTGTGCGCGTGTGTGTCTGAGTGCCACATAGGGCACGGGTTTGGCACATTTTCTACGGCAAGGTGGGAAAACCCAGAAGGGTGGAGGCCAGAGTGCAACAAAAAGAAGAGGTACGAGAGGCAGGATGACGGCACCGCTGCCGCCGCCGACGGTGGTGCAGGGGCAAACCGCGCTCTAGACACACATTAAAATTTCAATTTTGGAGAAATTAAAATTTTATCAGTTTGCTGAGTGTGTCGCACAAGCTGGCTGGCTGCGCGCGCTAGTGCTCCTAGTCTCGCTCCCTAACCCACATTTTCCCCAACCCATATCCTCCCGGGCGGCACACACGCACACGCGGACCAACAAAAAGTCATAAAATGACCAAGGACTCAAACCCACATCAGGTGGTGCCACCAAATCGTATGTATGTATACGCTTTGAGTTTATTCATGTAATTTAGATCAGACCATATTACCAGATAAAGTTTCGTAAAGATAAATATACAAACACATTTTTGTCAACAAACAGTATTAAAAATTCCCCAAATTCCTTCAGTCACCAAAAAGGGAACTGTTAACCATTTTGTGTGAATACTAATACAAATTTGACCTTAAAAAAGAAATTATTGCTTACTGTTTAATTATATAAGCTTCAAAGTCAAAACTATCAAATTTACAAAAAATTTTAAAAGGATTTCAAGAGGTTTCTTTGATGCAAACAACCCATTATAATGTTATGTAAACGCATCTCCCAGCTCATCCCCGATTTTCAGCCTGTACAGAGTTTTTTTTTTGGCTAAAAATGAGAGCTTAAGAGTTTTAGGGGCCATTTCAAGCCCAACATAAAACCGTCGCACCCTTCGCCCTGACGGAAGTGGTCTAAAGAAATCTGTTATGGTTAAACTTTCGAATGAACAAAAAATAAAACCAAGTTTTCGACAAATTGCAGCGAAAAGTGCACAATGGGTTAGCCATGGGGAAACAGTGCGTGGCGACGCCGGCAAAATGTATAACAAAACCGAAACACGAAGGAAAAGCGCGGAAGAAACGAGAAAGAATGGTGCTGCTGCGGAATTTTTCCTTTATGTGATACCCTTCTTAAATCCAATTAATTCCAAGTTTTCCGTCAAATTATATTCTGTATTTCACTAATATTTGTATTGGAAAAGTATTCGATATAAGAATACCAAAATTATCATTATGTATGATTATTAAATAAGTCAAAAATATTGCCAAGAACCTGATTATATATGCAACACAAGTCACTAGACAACTGCAGAAATTTTAAAATAATTGTAAGCATACAAGCCGTGCTGTTTTTTAGATGGGCCACGATAATACAGAAAATCCAATATACCCCTTGCACTCTCTCCCAGAACCGGGTATTAAAAAAACTTGGATTTTTCTACTTTGCTCAAGGTGGGACCACAGACGACCAGAGGGGCAGGTTGAGAGGTATTGAGAAGACCATCGTCTGTTGGGTGGAAGAGCAGGCCAAGGAAATCCAGGCAAAACTTGGCAGCGCTCTCTCGCTCTGTTTATTGCATGGCGCTAAAAGCAACTGGGGACCGTTTTTTTCTTCTCAGTTTTCTTGGGTTCTTTTTTTTACTTTATTTTGTGGGACTGCCGCCTCTTTATACGTATCTATTATGTGGATGTGCATGTGCTGCCTTGTTTGTTTGCTACCCCCTGTGTATGTGTGTGTGGGCGTACAAGTTTCAATTATACATTTTAGTGGCCGCCGCAGCTCATTGACAATAAAAAATGAGAAAATGAGGAAAGGAGCCGGAAAGAAAAGGGTTGCAGAAATGAGAAAAGTTTTAGGAGATCCGATTTGATGTCGTGTGCGTAGCATTTGGTCTATTGTGACTTGGGTATAGCCAGGAAAATGTTCAGAGATTAACTTTGGACTTTGAATTTAATTGATATATTTATGGGGAATGCTTTGGCATCTTTAAATTGAAATCTGTATTATTTGTTATGTTTTAGTTTATACCACATAATAAAATAAATACGAATTTCTTGCAAAGTTTAATCTCTAGATTATGATTATGTTTGTATTATAATACCTATATTTATATATATTAATTCTCAACTCACCGTGGCTTAGGAAGTTTTTTCATATGTATATCCATATCGGGTTCCAATCGCTGCTGTTGCTGCAGTTGTCGGTTGTCTCATGGAGCGGAGTCCACCTCGCCCTAAATGGGCGTCGCGCGTTAGTCCAAGGCTCCCGGGTTTTGTTGATGGGAAAGCGGCGTATCCTTTTCCCTTTCCCACCTGATCTCCTGCTCGTTGAGGAGACGTTAACTTTAGTTTTCGTGAGATGCTAAAGTTGGCGACGTTTCTTGGGCACCGCATTAGTTGTGGTGTTTGTAGTTGTTGGTAAATTTTTGTTGCTATTGGCAGGCTGCTAGCTTTGATTTAATTTGAATTGTAACAATTTTAACAACAATTTTTTAATGCATTTTTATTATTGATAATATTGCTCGATTCGCTGTGTTGTTTGAGGTTGTTGTTGTTTTACATTGTTTTTGTATGGTGTTATCTGTTTCTTTTTATTTTTTATTTTATTAATTAAGCACTTGGGGCGCGTTTATAAAATTTTGCATTTTATTATTTAAACCTATGAATAGTAGGATAAATTGATTTTAATATTTGAAATCTCCTTAATAATTCTTTAATTCTATATTTGTAATTTGCACTTCTTTATTTATTTACTTTTTGTTTAAGATTTCTTCAATATTTGTTAATTGTTCAATACGCATCTCTATTACCGATAAAGTAATTTTCTTAAAGTAATTGCATTGGTTGGTTTTAAGCTGCTAACTTGAGGATTGTAAAAATTTGTTGTATTTTTATTTGTTATGCGGATGTAAGAAATATATATGTTTTTAATGTATATATATTATGGTAGTCGTAATATCGCATATCCACGTATAGATCTGCATTAAGGTTTGATTGCACCGTTAGAATATAACGCACTTTTTCCACGATTAATTATCGTTTTTCTTTCATTTCCCATTTGTTACTACATTATCTAAGCGTTGTATATAGGTTTATGTGCTATGGCTATGTATATGCATGTATATAATGCGTGTATATATAATAACTATTGGAAGGCGTATTTTATAGGCTTGCTAAGTTTTGCTCAAAATTTTTATGCATCTATTTGTTTGTTTTTTTTTTTTTTTTTTTTTTAGTAAAGCTAATGGCTACGATTTCGTTAATGCAATGGGTAATAATCTTTTTATTCTTTACTAAAAGTTTAACTTTTTTTGCTTGTGTTAATTTATTTTCGGTTTATTATTATTATTGCTTGTATCTGAGGCGATTTATTAATAACGTTGGCTGCGAATAAGAAAAATGTCTTAAGGTGATTGTGTTTATTGATTAACAATGATAACAAAATGTGTCCAAAAGTTCGCCATGCAAGATCGTCGCACTTTGAGAAAAATTTCCTTTTTAAGAAAACAGCTTACAAATAATTTTGAAAGAAATGTTGATTTAAGCTCCGATAACTTTGTTTCGATTAGCCCATTTTAAATGTCCCCGATGACATAAACTCCTGCTCAGAGCTGCAATAACTTAACGCCACAACAACAAAAAAACACACGCAAGGACATATACATATATACAGTGCATATTATACACAAATATGTATATATAAACTTGTGACATACTGAGTCTGAGATATTCGCTCGCGCTCTCCCATTTCGTGTTCTCTCTTTCGCTCCACCAACAACAGCTGTTGATCGCAATTGCAGCAGGCACACACACACGCATACATGAGTACATACATTGCAGGCATAGAGTTGATGGAAGAACAGCAGGTGTTAAGTATAAAATCAAAAATGTAGCGTACATAATATCATAAAGACGCCAGATGAACGAGAAAATTATCGCGATGTATCTGATTGTCCGCGTTTCTCATTGTTGCTTTTGCTGTTGCCTTTTATTTTACATTCATTCATTAGTTAGTATGTGGTTTTTGTTGTAACGGCAAGGCAAAGGGCAACGCACCTTTTCCTTTGCTTTTGACTTTTGCTTTTGCCTAACAACAACTACAATACGACAGCGACAGCAAAAACAATAAGACGGCAGGCAGTTCCGTTAGCCGAAGCGAAGAGCAGAAAGCGAACGGCGAGAGAGTGAGCGTGCCAAAGCGAACGTGCGGCCAGAGCGAGAGCGGTAGAAAGAGAGAGCGAGAGAGCAACATAATCACACGGTCCAGGTCCAAGTGCCGTTTGAAAAATTGACAATAAAAGAAAAAAACACAAAAAATGTTCCGAAGTCAATGCGCATTTCACTTTTTTTTCGCTCGCCTCTTGCTAGTCTCTTCTGTTCCGTTTTCGAGTTGCTCGTATTGTTGTTGTTCCTGGTATTGAAATGCGAAAGCGAAAATTGTTGTTGTGTTTGATCTGTTGATTTCTATTCCATTTTTGATTTGCATTGAAACTTTGCAAGCGAATTAAAAATAAACCAGTGGCGAGAGCGAGACAGAGTGTGCGAGCGAACGAGCGGTCGAGTGGGGAGAGGTAGGCGGAGAGGAAAAGAGTAAGGCCTCTTGATTTCGTTTTATAAATATTTTAATCAAACTTCCATCACACTCTTCACTGCTAAACTTACGGTTTTAACTTTTATAGGATTACATTTGATTTAGATTTGGCTTTTGCTTTTGCATTTACTTTGCTCTTGCCTTTGCACTGCTTTTGACTATGAACTTTGCACACAAAACAAACATCCATTAAACACACTTCTCACCATATCATTAAATTGTAAGCACTCTTATTGGAATTTGATTGCAGATACTCCTTATGGCGAAAATTACACGTTATTTCCGAATAATGCCATTTGGGTACGAATTTTTCCTTTTTTCACATATTTCTTTAGCTATTTTCGCTTTTACATTTTTCACACGTCGCGACGGCGACGACGGCGGCAGCGGCGATTGTGTTTGCGATGCGACCGCTGCGAAATCCAAAACAGAGTGACAAAACAAACGCCGATAACTGAGATGGCGAGAGAGAGCGGCGAAACTGAACTGGCGCCCGATAACTGAGCGAGCGAGCGAGAGGCAGTAAGAGCGGCAAAGCAATTGCGATTGCCATTGTGATGGCGAGAATGAGACGGAGCGAGTGAGTAAGCATGCGCAGTGAGCGTGAGAGAGCGAGCGGCATTTGAGCGGGGAGCTGCTTAACAGCGCATCCAAAATTAACAGTGCCAAAGATCGTCTTTACATAGGCATGTTAATTGGTAATGAAAATATATAAGTACATTTTTTCTAATTATCCAATACAATTCTTGAGCAAACTGAACAAAGAATATCTATTCCCCCACCAAAAAAAGTGTGAATGAATTTTCAGAGAGCGGCAAAGAGAGAGTGATTTTATGTGCTCTTTTGTTGCCACTGCTGGATGTTGTCGCCAGTTTAATGTTAGTGTTGCCAATACATTGGAATTCGAAACCGTGCGAACAACGAACGGAAAACGCTCTCATCTTCGTGTTAGGCAGCAGGGGATTTCAATATCTCTTTTTATTGTACTTTTAGATAAGATAATGACATATATATTTTTAGGGCCAGCTTCTTTCTATTGTAAAAATGACTTATTTTGTTAAAATACAATAATTATATGTCCAGCATCTGATTATAAAGAGAAACCATAGCTTCAAGCTGGGACGATCCAACACAACATTATCTGGGTTTTGTTATTAAAAAAAACTTTTGTAAAAAATAACACTCTAATAACAATAACGAAAATTTCTCAATAATATTGCGTAAATTGAGAATTAAGAATATAATTTAAAAAACATTTTTGGAAAATCTAATCGAAGAAAGAAGAAGAAATATTTTTTTCTCGAATGATAGTAATTGTTTTGTTAAATATATATACAAATCTTTTTAAATACCTTTTCGTCTGTGCTATAGAGCTGAAAATAAAATCGATTTCTATTATGCAATTATGCAATCGATATAAATATTCTGAATCTATTAAGGGGAATTTTTTTTTGCCTCAAAAGAAAAAAAAAATTTTTCGACTATACGAAACAATCTTAATTATTTTTGGTTCAGTTTGTAGTTGGACATGTACTAAAGATGCTATAAAAAGATGAGCTTTCAGGATATCGTGCTGCAGTTTTGAAAAAAAGATTTGGAGAAAAACGCGTTTTAAAGTTGGTGTACGGTGTACACTACTGGCACCCTCCGCTTACGCTCCGGTTATATAAATGTAATTTTAAATTTTCAAAACATTTTTTAACCGACATGTCTTAGACGTGATTTATGAAAAAGTAAACGATATTTTCGACCCGTCACAGTAGACAAATGAAAAAGTTAAAAAAAACTACTTGGAGTGCGATGCATATGTGAAATCATGGAAAATTTAAGTAAAAAGATTTACAATCTTGATTGATTATATATCTTTTATATTAAATGAATGGAAGTTAATATTACACATATTTTGTATTGAGAGAATTTTCGATTTTAATCGATTCATTTCTAAAATATTTTATAAATATTTAAAATTTTTTTTTAGAAATAAATCGATTTATTTCCAGTTCTACTGTGCAATTTTTGTAACTATCTATGAGGAAGACTTGTGTTTCCGCTTTACAGCACAATAAATAGCGTCTGTTATTCTTTCGCGTTCTGAAAAATTAATAGAAGATTAGGAAATCCATTTGCTTAACGAGAGGTTTATCTGGAGACTATCTTTTTCGGACAAATACATAGATATCGGGTTCCATATGGAACCCGATATATAACACGTCTATTTGGTAATACCAAGAACCAAACCCATTAATATTTCTGGTTGAAGAGGATAAATATTAGATAAACTTGTAAATCATATCGGTTGTGGACGAAAAGCACTAGAGTGCTGTTAAGCATTAAGCATATGTGCGGCAAAGCGCAAGCCCTCAAAACGTACTCAATTCAAAACAGCTGTGATACCCTTCCTTAGTTGGTTATCCGAAATCAGTTGTTATTTTCCGTGCCGAAAAAGACTGTAACAAGAAGTCCATTGACTTTATCTGTCTGGGAAGGACGAATAAGTAGACCCCATACATATTGTGATCGACTATTAATATTTGTTATCTCAAGGACAGTCAAAAATTAAAATTTAAACATTTTCATTAGAGAAGGGAATGAAATAGAATAAAAGGCCCAATTATCTTATTTATATGTACTTTTTGCTGACGATGCTGTTGTGATTGAAGCCTGGTATAATAGTATACAAAGACACGCAAAGACAAATAGGTATAATTTTCCATTTAGTCTTAATTGGAATTTTTCTGAGGCTTGGAAAACTCATTAACCTAACTATAAACTTGTAACTTTTAAGTATTGGTAACTTTATATACCATACATTCATATGTATTTGAACACTTATTTGATAGAGTTATCTCGTAGACAAATAACAAATTCTTAAATTATTAGCAATGCAAGATTAAAGAAGACCTTCCATCTTTTAATATGTATAGCTTTTTTACATATGTACACACAGGGTAAATTTTCGCCGATTACTCTGACGACGCTAGGCTGCATTATTTCATCAGGCACAGCGAATCAAAGAGCGACTGATTTTGCGGCGAACACAAATTCCCAATTGCTGATTTTTTCATGTGGTTCATGCTGTTTAAATGGACTATTGGAATGTCGGCTTTCAAACAATTAACAATTGTTCTTATCAGAATTGCCTTGAGGTGTGTTTGCCCTCTCGCTCTTCTTTTCGCTGCGTTGCTCTCAGATTTGTCTTTCTTTTCTTTTTCTGCTCCAATCAAATAAATAACGAATTGAAGGGTGATAAGGCTGCGAATTTCTTTCTGGCTTCGGTGCTTCTATTTAATGCAAACAGCTAAATAAAAGATAAAATACAAACTTGGACAAAAACAAAATCGAGCAAACCCAAACACAGCCATTCGCACACACGCACGCACACAGCGGCAAAAAGAGCGCGCGCGAGAGAGCGTCCGTCTGGCATTTGACGTTTATTACTTGGCAATTGTTGTTGCTGCCTCTTGTGGGCTGCCTCTTTTTTCTACCTTTGCGCGCGAATTCGCTGCGCATAGCAAATTAAAATTAAAATTTTGCGAGAGACCAACAAAGGCAAAAAGGCATGTAAAAAATTCAAAATTAATTTCTTTTCTTTTCCGACGGCGTGGCGGGAGAGAAATGGAGAGAGCAGTGTATGGGAGACGTCACAGAGAGTGAGAGGAAGAGAGAACGAGTGCGAGAGCAATGACGAACTTTTGACACATTTGGCTATGTTCACATATTTTGTTTATAACAATTGGGCTGCTGATTTTGCATTTACCTGCTTTTCGTTTGCTTCCTTCGTATGTCTGCTCGCTGCGACTGGTGACTGCAACTTAAATTGTTTCTTGTGTGCGAAACTCAGAAATGTTTAAACATTATTCAACACAAATACGCGCACTCACTCGCACGTACACACACAGTTACAATTTTCCGTGTAGTAATAAGGCTGTAGTAATTTTGTTGTTGTAGTGTGGTGGTGATGGAGCCTTGTATTTGTTGTTTCGTTGGCGGCAAGTTGTTTTTGCTGTTGCTGCCATGTCCAGCATTTTCAACAAATTCCGATTTTCGTTCTTCTTTTCTCACATCAAATAAGTTTACTTTTATTACTGTCCTTTTGTGTTTTATTAGTATAAAAAAACGAACGCGAACTGCAGTCAAAGTCACACACAAACACTCGCACGCACGCACACACACAGCAACTAGTAATTCTGCTGTGCGAAAGAGACCACATTAGAGGCAGAGCGCTTACGAAAAAAGGTTTGTGTAAGTTCCCCCAAAGGCCCTTCCATTCAGAATGTTCACTGCGCTCGCTTTCGGCGGGGCCGCGTTTGCCACTTTATCACTTAATTGGTTCCGTTTGCATTGTTTTTAATGGGGTTTTAAATTAAATTTAGTTGCGTGTTTTGTGTTGGTGAGAGCGAGCACGAAAATACACATCGTTATCGATGGCTGGGCAATCGATATGGAAAACTATCGGCCAGCTGATTCCCGAAGATCAGCTGTTTGCTTGACAGCTAGCCGAAAGACGATAGTTGAAAGAGTGCTGTAAAACTTTGCGTTGCAGTTTACTGTGACTTCTAATAAAACTGCAGATCCATGTTGGTGTACAATTAACATTTATTTTGATAAAGTCGAAATAAATACATTTAACAAGACGTGTCAAGCAAGGCAAAATTTATTGATAATCTTCTACCAGTGTTGAAAAATTTTGTAAGTTATTATATTCTGGTGGTTTTTTTTGAAAAAAACATGGTTTCATTTTCGAGTAAATATGATTATAATTAATTATTAATGAAAATTTAAAAATACCAATGCGATTTTGTTCTTCAGGACAACAATTCAGAAACATATCAACAACATAGAAAACATATTAAAAAACAAAAAAATAATTTTCAAAGAACTATCCGATTTTCAGCAAACAAACCTGTAGCTTGTAAATGCGAATGTTGTCCAGAAGAATACTTCGTTTCGCTCAGTGACCTACTAAGGCAAAAACTATTCCAGACGTTTCTTTCTAAAGTGTATGTACATTTAATTTAATTAAAAGAAATATAAATGTAAATTGTTAGTACTGAAACTTAAAGGCAACATACCCAACAAGGGAAGGGATAAAGTAACCGTGCCGAGAGGTAGCCCTCTAAACCGGCGGCTCCAGGATGAGCTGCGGCGTGGGGGCTGGGATCTACGTTGTGCAATCTCTCAGACTCAGTGACGCTCTTTCAGGTTGAGGTACTTGCCATAACGGAAGCAGCCAGGCTTTCGATACCGCAGAGTCTTAGCCCAAAGAACCGATATACTCTGATTGTCAAGCGGCTAATAAATCACTAGCGGCCGTCACATCACACTGATAGTGATTAAACTTGGTCCAGACTCAGATCAATAACCATTTCAAACAACAAGGAATGGTCAAGAAAGAGTGAACATAAGTGATCGAAGAAATGTTGGCCGAACTTCGACAAGAATCAAATCAGAGTCCTGCTATCCAACAGTAAACGGCATATCAGCAGGTTTATGGCGGTCGACAAAGGGCATTGGGCGATCGGACTGCCATATAACGCAAGCTGTAGAAGCTGCAAGGAAATCAAGGAACAGGAGGCACCAGAGCACTTGCTCTGCCCCTCCCTAAACCACAACAGACTATGTAACTTCGGTGCCTATCAGTTAGAGTCTTTGGACAGCTGAAGGCTTAAGCAATCCTAGGCTTCCTCAGAGACTCAGACTCAACAGGGGAAGTGGACCAAAAAGGAGCTCAGCTCTAATTGGAGGCTATTATTAACGTATTTGACCGCTGGATCAATAGATTTTGTTATAAAATATCATTAAAGCCGATCAAAAATTATTATTAGCTTCGCATTAATACTGGGTTCACAAGTAGTGTGAGTTTTCTTTTTTAGGGACTCACATATCACGAAATCAAAAGAAAGCATTGGGTCCTCGCGCCATCTGGCATCGCCATTATACTTTCTGGTGTTTTTCCTTGTCGTCTTCTTATGATCCTTTCAAAAAGCGATCGCGAACCGTCGCTATGCGTACATAACCTAGGCAAAAAAAAAAATCAATTTAAAATCGTTTTGGAGCTGTAGTGTATTTCATAGTGTTGATACGGATTTGAAAATATTTCATTGTGATTGTGACGAAAGTTCAAATAGTCGGAACAAACCGATAACCGATTGTCCGATAGACACAAACAGCTGACAGGGCTGCGGCATTTAAGTGTGGTGGTAAATAATAGTTTTTGTTTATTTTATTTGGTAGAGATGCAAAAACATTGTTGTATGGAGACATCGATGTTTTTAATTTTTTTTTTAAGTCCTGCGGTCAGAAATTATTTGGCCATCTTTGCAGAACGCTCTTTCTGACTCGCAGCTAGTGGCAGCCACAGAAAATTTTTTTGCGTCTTAAACTGATTGAAGACACCTGAAAGTATAATTAATTTAAGACAACACAATTTTGAAACTTATATAATAATATTATTCAAAAACAAAAAATATCTGCTCGTCTGTTATCTATCATCGATGTTAGCGATGTTTCGATATCGATTCGGCGTTCGGCCCGCTCTCGCTCTCGAGATGAGAGTATCAGAATTTTGCGGATGGATTCTTTACAGAATTCTGCGCATGGATTCTTACAGTGGAAATGAGGTGGTTAACAGATCTAATAATCTGTAAATTTAACAGAATGATAGTGGCGACACAAAAACATCGATGGTTAAAAAAAGATCGATGCTTTAGAAAATTCGAAAAGCATGCATCGATGTTTTCATCGATGTTCTTGTCGAGACTGCCAGAAACATTTATGAGGTCACTCAGTTAACCACCTCATCCACTGTAGAATTCATCCGCAAGTTTCTGTTAACCACCTCATCACTGTAGAATTCGTCCGCAAGTTTCTGTTAAGAGGCAAGTTCTGTTAAAATCAGCTGTTTTCATCGATGTTTTAGAAAATTTGAAAAACATCGATGCATCGATGTTTTCATCGATGTTCTTGCACCTCTATTTTGGTTTTGTTTTCGTTTTGTTCGCAGCGTTTTCTGTCGGTAGCCGTTAATTAGAAATAGATTCGTAGAGATCAGTGCGTTCCACAGGGCGCAAACACCGACCGATCCAACGTTAACAAAACAGGCCGCGCCGCGTTTGCTAAAACGTCCGTCTATTTACATAATAAAGTACAAAGTAATAGAACAGAGACAACAATAACAACAACATGACGAACCCCACCGATGTGCGGAAGAGAAAAGTAAGGCAAAGGTTAAAAGAGGCTAATAAAACAACATTTCTTACGCCAATTTGCTCACACACCTACACGCTCACACGCACGCAGGCGCTCGTTTCTGAGGCGGAAGTTCAAAATCAAATGATTCGCACATTGAGTTCTTGGTATAGTGGTGCCAATTTTAATTTTAAATTGTAGTTTACATGTCGTTTCAACGTTAAAACTTAAGGCGAGAGCGGGAAGCAGGTTCCGCTTGATTAACTAATCATATGCAAATGTGTTTTCCACACACGAAACAATGCTTGTTTGTGCCAGGCAGCGGCACACTGTTGAAAACAATATTAATTTCTCTGCTTTGGCAGAGCCGGCCGGTTTATTTTTATTTTGTTTTAAATAAACCAGCGCCAGATGTCCAGGAGGGCAGCCACGCTTTCCGCAGCTCCTCTGCTTAATTGCAAGGTCATTGGGGGCTAAAAAAGAACAAAAACGAAATAAAAGCACACATAAAAAGGCCACACAAACAATTAGTTGGCAGCGGTTTTCTAGTCTAGCTAGACGCCTTTTCAATTGCTTTCTCGGAGATACGGATAAAGAAATTCAGATACACACGAGACACCTACGCCGGTGAGAGCCAGTGAATGCAGATGCAAGTGGACCATCCCAGGACTGTGGCGGAGGAGGAGCCACTGCAGCCCGCAAGGGAGCCGAACAGGTTGCCAGTGAGTGCGGACGTGGCCTGCTTGCGTGGGTCTATTTATCCGCTTATCCATTCGTTCGCTCAAAGGTCAATTTGTGGGATAAGCGTTAGTGAAACAGAATAATATTTATTTATAATCTGCCCCGTCGCTCTCTCACAGTGCTTTGAAATAGTTCAAAGTGCCCACAGCCTTACCAATTTAAAAATCTTCCAGATCGCTCATAGTAACTCAAAATTTTACAAAGTATTTGTCAACAATATAGACGCTCAATATTTCATTAGTTTTTGTTGTTAATACTTTCATTGCTTGTTTTTTCTGCGTATTAAATGGTTTCTCTGTATATAATTATCACTTTGTTTTCAACATATATATACCGTTACTCTTAGCAACGGTTACACCTATCTTTGTTAATATATCTAAAAGCCATCTGGCACAAAAAAAATTAGATAAACAAACTAATTTTCTACTAAGTGCTGTTATTCGGCCGAGTAAAGCTTAACTTTTGAAAACCAATTTTAATTAGCAGAGACTATATCTGTCCGAAAAATACTCAATCAAAATGCAACTGGAACACCAAAGTAGAAAGAAGTTTTGTAAAAATTAGCGAGCCTACAGAAATCAAAGCATTTACAAGTTTTTTTTTTTTGTTATCCACACGCTCAGAAGTACATTTTAATTTTTTATTTTTGTGTATGTTGTCTGTTCTTTCTTTGCTTTTCGTATTTACCAAAGTCTAATCTCTATTTTCTTACGCCAAATAATTCTAGACAATGAAATACAAATTATCAAATCATAGCCGGAACATTAAAGTATTTCCCAAATGTATTTAGTATGTATTTTCTGATAAGTTCTGAACATTTCATGCTTCCCATTGTTTCTTACTCATCGTTAGCCGGCATAGAAGGCGGGCGCCCACGTCCCCTGTTATCAATTGATTTATTGATTACAGTAGCGGCGTGCCTAACTGAACATATGCGATAGGTTCACACCGTGAATATTAAATGCTTTATAATTGCTGTATGTGTGTATAATTTCTACGAAATTAAATACTATAGTATATATATATATACAGAATATACATATATACACTCCTTGCGTTGCCAACTCCATTACCACCACCAAAATAAACATGTTTTCTTCGGGTCTTGAAAGCTATTTTACGTCAGCCAGCCACTTACCAATAGCAAGACATTTGTTTAAATAATGGGAATTTCATCAGTTTTGTTTGCTGCCCTCCAGCCACGTTAATATTTAATCAAGCTAAAAGATCGCTTATTGCCTGCCCCACTTATGATTATTGTTTTTAGTGGTGGCCGAGGCATGTCTGTCGTAGTTGAACTGATTGCGTCTTATCATTGTCATATCGCACCGAAGGTTACGTGATAAGACGCCCTCCAAATTCTCGAATCTAGACAAATGGACGTTGCTGTTGCGGTGTCCACTGAATATTGTGTAATTTAGCATGACTTTTAACTTTGGGATTGCCTGTCAAGAGACAGGTTTCTATTTGTATCAATGCATGGGAACACGCTTGGATTATTGAAATTCTACGTGGGAGGGAGCCTTAGTGTTTGTCGTATTATTGATAGTAGGCTGCATCTTAAGAATAAACTAAAAAAAAATTATTTTATTACTATTTTTTAAAGGAAAGACCTTTTCAAGAAGCGTACTCTTTGAGGAAGAAAGCTTACGAATACTATTTAATATTTATAATATTTGTACTATAAACCTGTAAACTGTTTTAGGATAATTTATGTGCCTGATGTATTGCATTTAAAGTAATAAGAGTTTAAATATTTACATAAAAACAACACAATTCGGGTCTCATTAAATAAAATAAATAAATAGGTAATTTCAACAGAAAGAAGTGCATTTTCTTATGGAAATAAATTCTTAATATCAATTGTTGAGGCATTAAGATACCAAACATTTTACATTTACTCGGGTAAATTTGTTATAAAAGTTGTATCAATTTCTGTTTTTATAGTTTTGAGTCCTAAATTCGGTTGGTAAAGGAATTTACAGCCAAGTTAAAAATTTTTTTCCTTTTTTTAATTTGAAGTTTAATATTTAATTTGGGTGCCGCGTTCTTTTAAAATTACTATCGAAAACTTTTCGCCGAATGGCGGTGCAATACCGTTGCCAACATTGTGCTGTAGCCCTGGTTGTCGTTATCGGTGCCTCAGGCCCTGGCACCATGCGAGCGATAAAAGCCAAATGAAAACAACATAATTATTGACATTTAAAAAAAAAAAAAACAAAAAAATAGCAAACAGCGTGCGTGTTAATATTTAAAGAGAGCCAGCCAAGCAGCTGAAATGTGTTGTTCTGCACGAGTCCCGAGTTTTGCCTAAATGTTGTGCCTGAGCAGACAACGGGAATCTCCCCGGAAAGTTGAGCGATGAAATACGAATACAAGCTGGTAGAGATACAAGAAAAATACCTATTAACTATAAGCCGAACTAGAATACCTCACTAACTCGCTAACCCAATGTTCTATCTGCAGCTAGCCACCGATGAAAAGCCGCTGCGGCGAAAAAACAGCGGATCCCCAAATGGCAGCAGCGGCGGCAACCGCGGTCCCAGCGGGCTCAAGATCTCCTTCATCTGCCTGCTGATCTCCGCCATTCTGCTGCTCTTTGTGTTTGGTGTGTATCATTTTTATTATGCTAAGAGCGACGTTCCCAAAGTTGTGCTAACCAAACCCTCTGTTTTCCCCACGGTCACCGTTCCGTATGTGCATGTGGAACCCCATTTCCCGACACCTGTCCGACATGTCGTGCGCCCGAAACCAAAAACCACCATCAATCAACCCACTGACGATTCAGGCTTCGTCTCCGAGAACGCCAGCCCGTACTTGGCCCGCTTGGCCTCCAAGTTTGGCTACAGTAAGGTGCAGTATGCGGCCATCATTGATGCCGGTTCAACGGGAAGCCGCGTCCTGGCCTACAAGTTCAACCGTAGCTTTATCGACAACAAGCTGGTGCTCTATGAGGAGCTATTCAAAGAGCGCAAGCCTGGCTTGAGCTCATTTGCCGACAATCCAGCCGATGGAGCGCACTCCATCAAGCTGTTGCTAGATGAGGCGCGTGCCTTTATACCCAAGGAGCACTGGTCGTCCACACCGCTGGTACTGAAGGCAACCGCCGGCCTGAGGTTGCTGCCAGCCAGCAAGGCAGAAAACATCCTAAATGCCGTCCGGGATCTTTTTGCCAAGTCGGAATTCAGCGTGGATATGGATGCAGTTGAGATAATGGATGGCACCGATGAGGGCATCTTCAGTTGGTTCACCGTGAACTTCCTGCTGGGACGTCTGTCCAAGACGAACCAGGCGGCTGCCTTGGATCTGGGCGGCGGCAGCACCCAGGTTACTTTCTCGCCAACGGATCCGGAACAGGTGCCCGTGTACGACAAGTACATGCACGAGGTGGCCACCTCCAGCAAGAAAATCAACGTGTTCACGCACAGCTATTTGGGCCTGGGCCTAATGGCCGCCCGTCACGCTGTCTTTTCGCACGGCTACAAGAAGGAAGTCTCGGTGCTAGAGAGTGTGTGCGTCAATCCGATAATTGCCAATCGCACATGGACTTACGGCAATGTTCAGTACAAGATCAGCGGCAAGGAGAACCCCAAGTCCAGTGCCGAGCAGCCGATTGTGGACTTTGACGCCTGCCTGGAGCTAGTCAAGAGCAAGGTTATGCCGCTGGTCAAGCCCAAGCCATTTACTCTCAAGCAGCACGCAGTGGCTGCCTTTAGCTACTACTTCGAGCGGGCCGTCGAGACGGGCTTGGTGGATCCGATAGCTGGCGGAGAGACCACTGTGGAGGCGTTCCGCAAGAAGGCCCAGGAGATTTGCGCCATCCCCAATGATGAGCAGCCCTTCATGTGCTTCGACCTCACGTTCATCTCGACGCTGCTGCGCGAAGGATTTGGTCTTAATGACGGAAAGAAAATAAAGGTGGGTTCTGAAAATATTTAATATAGGACAGTCCTATAAATATTTGTTTATACATACGTAATTCTATATATTTGAATTGCAGCTTTACAAGAAAATCGATGGCCATGAAATCTCTTGGGCCTTGGGCTGTGCCTACAACGTGCTGACTAGTGACGAAAAGTTCAGTAATTCCTAACGCTCCTCTCCATTAGTCCATAGTAGATGACGAAATACATTTTTAACAGAATTGTTAGCTGAAATTGTTTATAGAGTGCCTTAGACGTGCATCGAGTATACTACAGATTACACACATACATTAAACAACTCGGACATTGCCTATATACATATCGTTTAATATCGTTTTTGTGCTCTGTAAGAATAATTTCATACGCACTGTGACTACACTTAATGTTTAGTTTGTAATTCCAATTTCGTGTGATTCGAGTATTTTTCGTAAAGCAATCTTTTTTGCCACGCTCTTAACTATTTAGTCCTTACACTTGGATTCCTCATGTACATAACAATTTACACATCGATATGTATTTACCTTAAATATGTAAACCGGCCTAGACTATATACATATATATATTAGCGAGAACATTTCAAATTGTTTTTGTCACATATGCAAATGTTAGTTTAATTATTTTTGCAAATAAATCAATAAAATGTTAACATTGGTCTAAATGGTGATTTCTAATTAATTCTCCAAAATCCTGGGTGGGCGCCTAGTAACTTTTACAGCTTATAAATCTCAGAAAGAGGTTTTTTTTTTTAAACTTTAGCCAATCCAGTGGGATTTTCAGTCGAGAAATATTGTACAACTTTCATTTTAAATTGGTAGAATAGCTGTTGATATTGATATTATCGGTCCAGTTATAAATAAGCGAAAGTCATCTTAAATCTTCGCTGTTGACGGGGCTTCGGTTGGGATTTTAAAAATAATGCAATTAATTAATTAAATACATTTTATATTTAATTAAAACGTAATACACTTTCTGAAGAAGTATTAAATTTGTCATTGTTTTCTAGTGAGTATCAATTAAATTGGAGATTTAAAGAAAGGATGTCGGACCAAAGTTTCAGCACCTCCAGTATGGTCCCTATTATATATTTAATGCGCTTTTATTGCCGTAAGGAATTTCCTACTAAACGTGCTGTATAAAATTCAAGAAGACAAGGACCTGAAAGAACATTTTTTAAAACCTTTTCGAGTATTAAAAATACGACAATGCTAATTATGCGTAAATTATGTACAATGCCGAATTGGTGCTACGTTTCTAAGGCTACAGATTTAACAGAGCAAGTTTCCAGGTACTAACCTTTTTAGCGTCAAATTAAAACTCCATTGTTTTGCTCTAATAAAGTAATGTATTTATTTAATGCTGCTTTTATGTTGCGTTATACAAAATACACATATGTATAAGTTAAAGGATGGGTAAATGCACAGCGTAATAATATAAAAAAAGAGCATTGAGTACTACGTGAATAACATATTCTTGCGGTGGAATTTTGGTCTTATTTTTGTTTGTACAAATAAAACTATGAAATACGGGAGAGGTCTGATCGGGTCTATGCAAAATTAATTGGCTACAAAAATATATCTTCAGTGCCTTTCCTTCACGGCCTGCTCAATCGCTGCGGCTCGATGCCCAGCCTATCAATGATGTACTGCGGCATGCAGAGCGTTGGATTGATGGCCTTCAGGCCGGAGTGTCCCAGCAAAGAGAGGCCACCGATGCCGAAGAGTGTATGGAAAATGTCGGGCATGTTGCCGGTGCGGTCGGAGAAGCCGCCGGTCTCGGAGTCCTGGCAGGACAGAATGAACTGCTGTAGCTTCTCTGAGCTAATCCAGTGCAGACGACCCATTATCGTAAGAGATGCAAGCACCCACCACGAGTAGCATACATCCGGCAACTTCTCCGGACGACCGTTCAGACCGCCAGAGGGCAATTGGCGTTCGCAGAGCCACCAGCCCAGCTTGTCCACATCCAGCAGGTGCAGGCGATTGGTAAGCGAGAAGAAGCCAACGCAGCAATAAATCAGACCTACAAAATGCATAAAGTAAAAAAATTACAATCACAAAGCATAAGGTATAAAGTTTAAACTATTGTTAGGTTAGCAGTAGGTCTGCTTACAAAAATACAATTGTAATTCATATAACATTCATATTTTTCTCAGGCTCAAGTAGAGAATAGAAACAATTCCATTCGAATGATAGAACTTGGAACGGGGTCACCTTAAAGATATCATGACTCACCCGCATGTGATTCCGCCCCCGGCTTGGATCCGAAACCTCCGTCCGTTTGGTTGCAACATGACAGCACGAACTTGACCGCCTTCTCCACATCGATGCTCTGCTTCATACGCTGCAAAAGCGTGAGCGTGGCCACCGCGCAAAAGCTGAACCGTGTGTCTACCTCGCCCCACTTGTCACCAAAGAAGCTGCCATCCGGCTGCTGCAATCCCACCACGAATCGCACCACCGCCTCACAGTCGATCTCCTCCAGGGCATCGTAGGTGCACAGGATCTGCACAGCAGACAATGTATACAGCAGGTGGGGATCGTGGCCTTCGCAGGGCGCAAAGCCTCCCGTTGTCGGGCACTGACATCGCTTCACAAACTCAATGATGTACTTGCGCTCCAGCCGATCCAGTTGACCCATTATGTCCAGCGCTGTGGTGCCCCAATAGATGCCCGACATGCGCAGGAACTCGGTCATGCAGTACTCATAGTCGTCCTCCTGCTTCCCATGGTTCTCGATGTACTCGACATGCTTCCAGAACTGCAGTGTCTGGGCGCCATTGGCGTCACCGCCGCCATTGGAGGGCTTGACGAAGGTCGTGAAGTCCATCGCTGCTGATTGGCCTCAATTGAATCGGATGGAAACCGTCCTCAGCCTGGTGTTTCGCTTGATTAAATGAATTAATTGGCACAGGAATAGTTGTGCGAGCAAATAAACAACAAATATCTAGAAGAGGCAACGAGCCGCAGCTGATTCATCAGCTTTGATGGTTGGCAACGCTGGCGGTATGTTATCAAACAGCTGATTGCTTCAGGAGCGCAATGAGGGGACACCAAGGTAGGGCTGCAAAATATTAAACCCAGGTCTTTCTATACAATTTTTTTTACGAGAATAAATGGTTTATCGTATTTTATTGAAACTAAATGACTTTAAATGAGAGATATGACACCGTACTATTGGGCCAGAAGACTTGACTGTGGGTCGGGCTCGTCGATGCTGAGGGAAACAATGTGCTTGCCGGGAACCATAACATTGCCCAGGAGACGCGGCTCTTGGCCTTCTACCAAGTACTCGGCGCACATGGCTAGCACAACATTAGCATCACGATCCGTGCAGTTGAAGAATCCGACCAGGACACGACCGTCGGTGATAACGATTCGCAGGACACGTCCCAACCACTTCTGCAGCTTCCTTCGTCCGGGCGTCATGCTGGGGTCGTTCATCTGGTGCGGAGCGTTCGTGGTGATCCGGAAGGGCTCTGCGATGGGCTGCGGCGCCAGTGGCACCTGCTGGCCACTGATGCTGAGATTTGTCATCTGGATTTTGTCGTCAATGTAGAAACCAAAACACAAAATTGGATAGCTTGTAACCAGTGTGACCGAAAACTCATAGATAATAAATACCATCGATACCATTAAATTTTTGGAAATATGCCAAGAACATTTCATCAAACTAATATTTTGAAATTGGAAGATTTTAAATTTTATTTTCAAATATCCCAATGTACAATAGGAAAACTTTTGAGCTGCCAATATCTAATTTATTATTCATGCAGTAAAGTGTAAATATAACAACCGAGTTGCCTGTTTGTTTTAACGCAAACTAGTCTCTCAATTGCTGAGCCCCCCAGAGCCCTCAAAAACGAAAACCAGTTTTATTAAATTTTTTCTTGAAATATTTTTAATTTGACGCCATTCAGCCCTTTAATACTGCAGCCCTGGTGTTCAATTTAATACTGAAACGGTCCCACTAAAGCGATCAGCTGAATTCACTTATCGCGGCAATTTTGTTTCCAATTTATCCAAAACTTTTTCATCATCTTGACAATTTAGCAAAAATGTCGGGAAAGGCATTAAATATTGGTGATACGTTCCCCAACTTTGAGGCGGAGACGAGCGAGGGAAAGGTTGATTTCTACAATTGGATGGGCGATAGCTGGGCTATCCTGTTTTCCCATCCGGCGGATTATACTCCAGTCTGCACCACAGAATTGGGCCGAGTGGCGGCCCTGATTCCCGAGTTCCGGAAGCGCGGCGTTAAGCCCATTGCTCTGTCCTGTGACACCGCTGAATCGCACAAGGGCTGGATCGAGGACATTAAAAGCTTTGCCAGTGGGTTTCGGATGCGAAGTGTTGCGCCTGCCGTCTGTTCTCACAGTTTCCTTTAATTTTTCAGAATTGGGCAGCTTTGATTATCCCATTATAGCCGATGACAAACGTGAACTGGCCCTGAAGCTAAATATGCTGGACAAGGATGAGCTCAATGCGGAGGGTATTCCCCTCACATGTCGAGCTGTTTTTATTGTGGACGAAAAGAAGAAGCTGCGCTTGTCCATCCTTTATCCAGCCACCACGGGACGCAATTTCGAGTGAGTCTTGGACACTTCAAATTACATTTTTAACTTTCCTTAAGCTGCACTTTTTATATTAAATCCAATAGTTGTTAATCTATATTTTCCTTACAATTTCAGTGAAATTCTTCGGGTCATCGATTCCCTTCAGTTGACCCAAACTAAGAGCGTCGCTACGCCGGCGGATTGGAAACAAGGTGGCAACTGCATGGTGTTGCCCACAGTTAAAGCCGAAGAAGTTCCGATACTCTTTCCCAACGGTATTGAGACCGTTGATGTTCCCTCCGGAAAGCATTATCTACGCATCACACCCCAACCCTAAGGGCACTCGGTTTTCGAATGTGTCATTGTTTTTTATTACAAAAATTATAATACAACAAAAATAATGCACAATAAAGTTTACGCGCTTACAACCGTATTTCAACAGAAATTGCGACGAACGCCATCTGCTAGACGAAAATGTGCAAATACATTCGACTTACAAGCTAATATCTGATGATTGGGGAATGTGACAAAATATAAGGTCGCGTTTCGTTTTACAAAATAAATATACATAAATATGTACGAGTACCAAAGTAGGGTGATAATATTGCAACTGGATTCAAAAATTGTATAAATAAGGCCAACTCTGTACAATAACCGAAGAACCGCTTTCGTGAATAAACGAAAGCTAAAGACCAAGCTCGTGCCCGTAACCAAAGGTATCTATAAATGAGAATAAAATATAATTAGGATTTGAATAAATCACAATGTGCAGTAAATGTAATATTGCTGATTGGGCATATGTACATATACACTTGTCTCCTTCTAAGTTACGAACAAGAAACAAGAAACCATAAACAGAAGAGCAAGAGACCACTTTCCCTTGTTTAAATAATCGATAATATTCAAACAATCAGCATGGGCTTCGGTGATCGTTTCCTTAAATATGTTAATGAAATGCAAACAAGTATACATGTAGAAGCTTTCGCTAACAAACAGGTTTGGCCGTGAATCTTACGGGATTAGTTGTCTCGAATACTTAATATAGTATTTAGATACTAACTTCAAGTTACGGATGATCCAAGGCGGACACGGACATTTTTCGTGGAACCAATTATTTTGGTTGTTTTTAGAAAAAACAATATTTAGGTCAGACTCACAAAGGTATTTCCAAGATGTCCCAATGGGTTGTAGGTCTGTTTTAAATGCTTTCTTGTTTACTTACAATTTAACTACCACATGTCCCTGCATCGTTTTGCATCCTTTCTGTGTCAGCGTCTGCGCTGTGGAGCTGTCTGCTGGAGCATTCGCGCAAATCGTCGCACCAGGAAAGGCCACAATATGAGGACGGCGAACCAGAGCGGGGAGATGTTCTTAAACGGCCACCAGGCTGGCTGTGATCTCGACGAAGTAGCTGCCGCTGCCCCCGTCGCTCCAATTGACTTTTGGACGTTTCGCACCTCATTGACCGCCTGTTCCAGGCTTCGAACCCGCTGCTGCACAGCACTTACATCGGTGTTCATGCGCGAAATGGCGGTCTGAATTTGGCGCAACAGGTCCGTGTTCTGGGCTATCGCCTGGGTCAGCTCGTGGCTGAGGTCGTAGGGATCGTCGTACTCGTCGTCCGATGGCTCCACAATCGCAACGCTGCTATTGCTCGTGTAGTTGTGGCTGTCATGTGCATAGTTAGTGGGTTTGGAGCCGTAGCCATTGGTCAATGGCGGCGAAACGTGGCCATTGGTCATTGGGACCGCACTGGGGCCGTTCTCTTTTATCGTTTCGGATGTGGCCAGCGCTGCCTCTTCCAACTCCGCCTCCCCGTTGCAGCTAGATCCGTGCTGCGGACTGTTTGTGCGCGAATGGAACGGCGAGTTGGGATGCGACTCGGCCAACTCTCGCATGCCCGGCGATACCAGCTCCAGTTCGTCCAGATTTATGTTCCCCAGGCCATCGAGGCTGCCGACAAAGTTCTGCACGTTCTCCGTGAACGACATCGTCTCAATAATCTCCTGCAGACTCTCCACGTAGCGCTGCATGGCCTGCTCCTTGCTCATATGACGGTTGTCATTCCACGCGTCCCACTTGGCCTTGCCAACAATGTCCCAGAAGCCGGGCTTCCGCTGCATGCAGGCGCCCTCCGTAGCCTGCTTGAACAGGCCGTAGAACTTAAGCATCATTCCGGTGCTGGGCTGATAGGGTCCATTCTTGGGCAGCCCCTTGATCACGTTCACGGCGGCCTGGAACCGTTCCTCAATGGCGGCCATTCCTGCAAGATTAGGTCAACGGTTGTAATGGTTTTCCGTTGTGCGATTATCGGACTGCGAGCGATAAGATACATATATACAGTGGTGCTCATATACTTAAGCCACAAGACTTCAACCAAGTATTTAATCGAAAATTAAGAAAAGTTTTTATTTCACAGCTCCAATTCTTTGTGTCACATTAGCTCTATATATCAGTGCTCAAATAGAATAATAACCAAGTTATACGAATATTTATTC
>VNJU01006799.1:0-16710 GCA_008042675.1 Drosophila seguyi | reverse complement strand
GCTGCCAGAGCGGAGGCAGTGGATCCGCAGCAGAGGTCAGCCACTGTGAGACTAGAGCCCATCAAGTAGGGATTGTCTCCGAGAAACCTCTCCAAGTGGGCGTAGGCATCCCTCACGTTATCCACCTTCTCCTTGGGCACCAGGCTCACCTTGTGATAGAAATACGGCAAACTGATATTCCGCAAAGACATAAACAGGACACTGGCATCGAAGTACAGACGCTGATTGACCTGAGCCCTCAGCACCAGCTCCCTGGGATACAGCTCATCCGTCTTGGCGTACTTGTCGACCAGATAGCACACAATGGCATGTGAGTCCCAGATGAGAGCTCCATTGTCATCCAGTAGCGGGACCGTGCGTTGCGGATTCTTCCTCACATATTCCTCGGTGAAGTGCTCCCCGGCCAGGAGATTCACCTCCCGGTATTCGTAGTCCAAGCCAAGGGCTCGTAAGGTCAATTGACACGCCCTGACTGGCGGACTAATGTCCATGCCATATAACACGATGCCCGACATCTGATCTGCTCGCAAACACGTCAAAGTTGTACTGAAACCGCAGCCACTAAATGAAACTAAATAAATAAGCAATTTGTTGCGCTTGTCAAGTCCCCCAGCTGGAACTTTTACACTGTAAACAGTAAGTGAGAACTGGGAACTATTTGTTTATAATGCTAAAAATGATTAAACTTTAGCTGAACAACTTAAAAAGGTTGTTCAGAAACCTCAAGAGAAGATAAAATATTTATATTTAGATTAACTTTATTTACTAATACGTTTTAAATTGTAATTATCTTTGGTTTCTGGCCTTCACTGATCCCCCACTTTGGTCCACTGGCTGCGAAGGAAGCTGATGTATCCCTGAGCTGGGGCCTCGTTGATCTCCTTGTAGTAGGGAATCTCGTTGAGACGATCCTGCCAGGCGGTGATATTGGGATATACAGTGGGTTCAATATCCACAGCTGCTTTTAAAGCACTGACAGTGGGTCCGGTGACCAAGTCGGCCAGGGTCAGTGTGTCACCCACCAGATACTTGCCGCTGCTCAGGAAAGTCTCCAGTAACTGCAGACCCCTATGGGCACTGTCCAACTTCTCCTGTGGCAACTCAGTAACTCCTTTTAGCCAAAAGGGAGCAACTAGATTGACCAATGAGGCATAGATGACGCTGGCATCGAAGTACAGACGCTGGTCCACGATGGCTCGCGTGATCAGATCCTTGGGATACAGCTCATCCGACTTGGCATACTTATCCACCAAATAGGTGGCAATGGCATGCGAATCCCAGATGGCAGTTCCATTGTCCTCCAGCACTGGCACCGTGTGCTGTGGGTTCTTCTTCAGGAACTCCTCGGACAGATGCTCGCCCTCCTGGAGATTTATCTCCTTGTACTCGTAGTCCAAGTCCAGGGCCTTGAGGGTCAGTTTCACGGCCCGCACACAGGGGCTCATGTCAACGCCATACAATACAATTCCCGTGCTCGGCATTTGAAAACTTGTTTTTGCGGCAACGCTTCTCCAAAGACTGATCTTTGCGGGGTTTCGTGAACATTTTGTTTGACAAAAGCTTCACCCGAAAAGCAGAAATATGCTGACATAGTAAAAAAGAGAAAAGCTTTTGTATTTTGGTATGTCATCGTTAGTTTTTGGTTTATTTATTTCACCAGGACAACAACGTTTACTATGTGATTTTGATTTTTCTAGAGGGTTTTATAATTTAATAAGTATGGAGCAAAGGGAAGAGGATGTGCAGAGCCTTTAATATTTAAATATTTAGCTTTATTAGGCGAGTTGATCTAGCCAATTATATAATTGTATCAAACAACCGACTATTCATCGGTTTTCTGTTTGGTTCAATGGTTTTCTATATATTTTTATAGTAAGTTCACTTCTAAATATCGTTGACAAAGGACTTACGTTGCATAAATCGAAATATGTTACTTTTTACCATTTCAAAACCACCTAACAACTATTGGTGAATTTATATAACTAACAGCAAAAAGTGGTTACAATTTCTAAATGTTTATATTAAAAGTTTTATACAACTAATACAGGAAATCATATATACTTTTAACCCAAATTATTAAACTTATAAGTGTAATAGAAACGATTGGGTCCAAGCTTAATTTCTTAATTTACAGAACGCCTTAAAAAAAGACAAACCCCTTGAAATATTTTTACAAAACGAGTTTTTATTAATCAGAGAATTCGAGTTTAAATTAGTAAATATTTAAAGTGATACATATATGGATATATTATAATAATAATGAAATATTCTCCAGTTCCGCGTTTACTGGTCCCCCAGCTTGGTCCACTGGCTGCGAAGGAAGGTGACATAACCCTGAGCGGGACCCTCGTTGATCTCTTTGTAGTAGGGAATCTCGTTGAGGCGCTCCAGCCAGGCCGTGATCTTGGGATAAACCTTGGGATCGATGCTTACTATAGCGGGCACGGCGCTGACAGTGGGTCCGGTGCACAAGTCGGCCAGAGTCAGTGTGTCACCCACCAGGTACTTTCCGCTGCCGAGGAACGTCTCCAGCAGCTGGAGACCCCGATGAATGGTGTCCAGCTTCTCTTGGGGAACCACCGTGATCCCATCGATCCAGAACATCTTGCTCACGCTGGACACGCTGGCATAGATGACACTGGCATCGAAGTAAAGGCGCTGGTTCACGATGGCCCGCTTGATCAGATCCTTGGGATACAGCTCATCCGACTTGCCGTACTTGTCCACCAAATAGGTGACGATGGCATGCGAGTCCCAGAGATAGGTGCCATTGTCTTCCAGCGTGGGCACCGTGTGCTGGGGGTTCTTCTTCAGGTACGCCTCCTCGAGATGCTCGCCCTTCTGCAGGTTGATCTCCTTGAATTCGTAGTCCAGATTCAGGGCTTTGAGAACGAGCCGGACGGTCCTCACACAGGGACTCAGGTCCGCTCCGTACAATACGATACCCGTGCTGGACATTATGAGTAGTGTTTGTAGCAACGTTTCTCTTACGACTGATGTCCCAGAATGATATATAGAAATATTTATAAGCTTTCAGCACAGTGCGTGGACAAAGCGGCTTGAAGAGATAAAAAAGCTTTGGCTTGAGTGAGTACTTGTGTTGCTGTCTCGCTTAAGTCCATAAGTTACCTCTCTTTAAAGAGAATCTTTAGAATCTTTCGAAAGAGGTGAAAAGTAATACAATATGGAATCAAAATTGGCATTGTTCAAACGTTTTTTTTTTTATAGAAGAAGATGAGCTATTTTAATAAGTTTTAAAGACCTACAGCGATGAAAGGTGACTTTGCTTTTAGGTCTGGCATAAAAATTAAATTAGAATATACGTTACATCAGTTGATAGAGCTTCAAAAATTAAGGATAATACTCAAAAAATGTGTTTAAGTTGACAGAAAAATACATATATAGAAATAACTATGTATATTATATTATACATATTTATGGAAGGAACTGGCAACATTATTATCCTAAAACAAACTTAATCTTCCTGTCTATGATCGGATCTGTGTTATCCTAAATCTTAGTCCTTCTTTTGTTTTATACGAAAGAAGATAGCAAAAGAGAAAGAAAGAAATCGACTCCTCTGTTGATGCTGCTAAAGAATAAAAAACTTTATAGCGTGTTTTATTGTTTGGTAGGAATTTATCAGCAATTTCTATCAAAAATTTTTCCACACCTAATTACCTCTTTAAACAGTACCTTAAATACATTCTACAACCACTATTTTTCAACCAAACAAAGAAAAATACTAAAGTAATTATAATTTCAATATTTCATTAAACTTTAATGACTGCTAGATCCTTAAAAATATTGAAAATGAATGAAATATTAAACATGTGAATGACGCGAGTAGTTATGGCCTCAGGACAGGATTCACTTGTCGCCCAGCTTGGTCCACTGGCTGCGAAGGAAGGCCACGTAGCCCTGGACAGGCGCCTCGTTGATGTCCTTGTAATAGGCCAACTCGTTGAGGCGATTCAGCCAGGCGGTTACCTTGGGATAAGCGCTGGCTTCGATATCCACTGCAGCTCGCAGGGAACTGACCGTGGGGCCGGTGCAGAGATCGGCAACGGTAAGCGTATCTCCCGCCAGATACTTTCCGCTGCTCAGGAAGGTCTCCAGCAAAGTCAGACCGCGATGGATGCCGTCCAGCTTTTCCTGGGCCACCTCAGTGTTGCCCTGACCCCAGAAGGGAGCAACCACTGCGGCCAGACCGGCGTAGATAACGCTGGCGTCGAAGTACAGGCGCTGATCGATGACGGCCCTCTTGGCGAGATCCTTGGAATACAGTGCATCCGTTTTGCCATACTTGTCCACCAGGTAGGTGGCGATGGCATGCGAGTCCCAGAGGTAGGTGCCATTGTCGTCCAGCGTGGGCACCGTGTGTTGGGGGTTCATCTTCAGGTACGCCTCCTGGAAGTGCTCGCCCTTCTGTAGGTTGACCTCCTTGAACTCGTAGTCCAGATTCAGTGCCTTGAGAACGAGCCGGACGGACCTCACACAGGGGCTCAGGTCCACGCCGTACAATACGATGCGAGTGCTTGACATTTTGTTGAGTGTTTACAGAAACGGTTTTCTATTACGACTGATCCGTCCGGCGATTGATATATACTGTTTGCCGGGAGCTTTTCCAGCGAGAGGGAGCACTCGGAAAGCTCTCAAATTATTAGTTGTTTGTAATGCTGACGACCCAAGACTCTACTCTATCAGTATTTTCAATATGTTTAATTTCATCATGGGATTGGTTCTGGAACGCCCTGAGTTTGGTTTGTGCATGTGGGTTGTGAAATGGGAGAGTTGATAGATTGAGGTAGGAGCAAGAACCGGTGACATATGTTTGTTGATATTTCCCTCCAAGTGCAAGTCATGCTGAGCGTTCTTAAATAACTTAACAAAAGCTATAGTTGAAAGCTTTTCCATTTGTTTGGTTACTTAATTGGCTTTTGTTTACTATGAAGAGAGTATGAAATGAGAATGCATTTGTTGTGTGAAGGTATTTCGGCGTATAATAAATGTTTTTTGTTGCGTAGAATTGGCATTTCTTACACTTTTTTACACCCAAGTAGAATACATTTGTAAAGATTTATACTTTTGTGGTAAAATTATATTCTTTGGGAAGCTTGAAAGTTATTTTTTTGACTCAGAAAAGCTTGAGTTACTTATTATTTAAGGTAAGCCAAGTGTTTACTCTATCCTTATTGTTTTTTTTTTTAACATTCAGGAAGTTCTTACACAAAAAGCTTGATCTCTAAAAGATAAAAATAGTATGCAGTATGTAGTTACTAATTTTAACTTTGTATTATATGTAAGGATAATATCCACTTATTATTCATTGTTTACTTTATTATACTTTCCTATTATTAATAATGAATAAATAAATTATTGTAAATTCTGCATACCATACAAAAATGTATATATTCCAGGGGGAAATCCAAAAGAGTTTGATCTAAAAATCTAAGAAGTTACAGCTCGAATTATTAATAATTCATAAAAAATAAATAACCTCTTAAATTATATAAAACTTTTAATCTACTATGTCGTCGTTTTGACTTAAAAGTCTAGCTCAAAAGATACACAAATGCCATTTGTTTAGCTTTTAAATGTTTTTATTTTATTTTTAAGTTTTATAAATTACTTTAAAAATAAGCTATCATTTTACAATTTTATTTATTTCATATAATTTTTTGAGTCGTCCTTTAACTGCTACAAAAATAAAACAAAAGTGAAAAAATTATCTCAATGTTTTATTATATTTACAGATCCACTTTTTTTTATAGAAAGTCTACCCGGTTAAGTAATAATAAATCCATAAATCTTACATAAATTTGGTTATAATTTAAAATATTTAATTGAATGTCAAATATGCGTTTTAATTTACTATAACTTACCATAGGGATAAAATAATTTATAATACTCAATACACATCTACTTAAAACTGAATTAAGTCTGTTAAATTTGTATCCCAAATATATTCGAAAATATTTACTTATTTTTTGAATAGCGACTCCCTTGAATCGCGCCACCCATGGCTGGGCACATAAATCACACTCTACGTTGATCAAATATTGTCTCAGCTATAGATCCCCGACTCGAGTGGCTAGAGGAGACCAGGGAGCAGGGACTTATCACCGGCATTAATAAACAATCAAGCAAAACTTAAACTTGCAGCATTATGACGTCTTTGTGATAGTAATCAAGAAGCCAAGTTGGTATCTAATCTTATCGGGAACGAAGTTGGAAATCTGCTTTGTTTTTGGTGGCTGACAGCAGTCGTGGGTGCTTCTGCTTAGTACTGTCCCGAATCTCAATCCAACCGGCTAGAAGACAGAAAAAACAACCCAAAGTTCTTTAGGAATGACTCCCATCCTATATGGCACCGAGAGCAGTCCCCCGGTCCGGGCCGTTCTGCTGACCCTGCGCGCCCTGCAGCTGGAGCACAAGTTCCGGCCGCTGGACATGCTGGCCGGCGAGCACTTGGAGCCGGAAATGTTGCGCAAGAATCCCCAGCACACGGTGCCCATGCTGGAGGACGGCGAGGCCCGCATCTGGGACTCACATGCCATCGTGTGCTATCTGGTGAACAAGTACGCCGCGTCGGACGAGCTCTATCCCCGGGATCCGCTGCAGCGGGCCGTGGTGGATCAGCGGCTGCACTTCGAGACCGGTGTCCTTTTCCACGGCATCTTCAAGCAACTGCAGCGGGCAGTGTTTAAGGAGGGTGCCACCGAGGTGCCCAAGGATCGGTTGGCCGAAATGAGAGATGCCTATGCCCTGCTGGAGCAATTTCTGGCCGAGAATCCCTACCTGGCCGGGCCACGACTGACCATTGCCGACTTTAGCATTGTGGCCACGGTGAGCACTTTGCATCTGAGCTACTGTCCCGTGGATGGTACTAAATATCCCAAGCTATCCGCTTGGCTGGCCCGACTGTCGGCCCTGCCCTTCTACGAGGAGGACAACCTAAGAGGAGCCCGGGAGCTCGCCGACCGCATCCGTGCCAAGCTGCCCAAGCAGTTCGACAAGCTGTGGCATAAGGCTTTCGAGGACATCAAGAGCGGAGCCGGAAAACAGTGATCAAGAGTCAAATTTTCAGCTCTTCAGATGATGCGATGGCAGATACTTGGGGGAAATTTATCCGGTTCTATTGATATTAAAGTGGACCTTTTTTTCTCAAAACAAATGCTTGTTTTTTATTTAAAAATATTTCCATTATGAGGAATAAGCTCAAATTCAAACCATGCAACGCATTGGGTATTTCGCTTGGCGAATCTGCTTCACCAGCAGCTACAAAGGCTGTAAAGCCGAAGCAGATTTGCATCCCTACGGCCACGGATGTCATGCCTGTGGCCCAACAGCTGGACCTCATTATTGGCGAAAAGTCATACATCCTCAGTAAGATGTATGGAGGCGGAATCCGTGTGCACTGTCACACTGAGGAAACATACAGAAAGTTGTATGATCACATCTTTGGAGATACTTCAACCTCGTTTGACTGTTACACTTACCACCCAAACAAAGAGCATGGCCGGAGAGTCACCATCAAAAGCCTCTGGCACTCCACTGACTCAGACTGGGTCCGGGAAGAGCTTACAGAGCTTATAAGGTGCAGTACATTTTGCTGCACAAGAAGCAGTTTTCGAAGGTGCCAGCCAACGCCTTCAACATTGTCATTGAGAAAACTAAGAACTGCAAGTCGATTTTTGATTTGCGTGAGCTTTGCAGGCAGAGGGTTAAGGTGGTCTTCACGTCAAACCCGCTGGTTACCCAGTGTAAAAGGTACCAGAAACTTGGCCACACAGCCAGGTACTGCAAGGCCAGGAGTGTGCATGAAGTGCGGGGGCGAACACTCTGCAAAATATGCACAAAGCCCGACACTGAAAAAGGTAAGTGCGCCAATTGTGGCAGAGACCATGTTGCCAGCCACTTTGAATGTGAGGTTATTAAGAAGGCCATTAAGCGCAATGGGAACCGGAAAGAGTAAAAAAAAAAAAAAAAAAAAGTAAAGAGCAAAGTTTAACGAGACTGAGGACAAGCGAAACCGAGATAAATACATGTAAAGAATATAGAACTTTCAAGAAGGATCTTCATGTCTTAACAAGCGGTGAAAGGACGCGTTCTATTAAAAAATTAAGAACTAAAGTAAACAAGTAAAGAGCAAAGTTTAACGAGACTGAGGACAAGCGAAACCGAGATAAATACATGTAAAGAATATAGAACTTTAAAGAAGGATCTTCATGTCTTAACAAGCGGTGAAAGGACGCGTTCTATTAAAAAATTAAGAACTAAAGTAAACAAGTAAAGAGCAAAGTTTAATGAGATTGAGGACAAGCGAAACCGAGATAAATACATGTAAAGAATATAGAACTTCAAGAAGGATCTTCGGGTTATATTAAAAAATTAAGAACCAAGTTAAAAAATAAGTAAGAAGCAAAGTTTAATGAGATTGGGGACAAGCGAAACCGAGATAAATACAGGTAAAGAATATCTAACTTTCGATAAGGATCTTCCTGTCTTAACAAGCGGTGAAAGGACGCGTTCTATTAAAAAATTAAGAACTAAAGTAAACAAGTAAAGAGCAAAGTTTAATGAGATTGAGGACAAGCGAAACCGAGATAAATACATGTAAAGAATATAGAACTTCAAGAAGGATCTTCATGTCTTAACAAGCGGTGAAACGACGGGTTATATTCAAAAATTAAGAACCAAGTTAAAAAATAAGTAGCAAAGTTTAATGAGATTAAGGACAAGCGAAACCGAGATAAATACAGGTAAAGAATATCGAACTTTCGATAAGGATCTTCGTGTCTTAACAAGCGGTGAAAGGACGCGTTCTATTAAAAAATTAAGAACTAAAGTAAACAAGTAAAGAGCAAAGTTTAATGAGATTGAGGACAAGCGAAACCGAGATAAATACAGGTAAAGAATATCGAACTTTCGATAAGGATCTTGGGGTTATATTCAAAAATTAAGAACCACAGTATACAAAAAAGAAGTAAAGAGCAAAGTTTAATGAGATTAAGGACAAGCGAAACCGACATAAATACATGTAAAGAATATAGAACTTCAAGAAGGATCTTCGTGTCTTAACAAGCGGTGAAAGGACGCGTCCTGTTAAAAAATAAAGGAATTAAGTAAGAGTAAGTAAAGTAAAAATTAAGAGAGACCAAGATAGAAAGTTAGGAATAACGAACTTTCAAGAAGGACATTCGTGTCTTAACCAGCGGTCAAGCAAAAACGATAGTGAAACTGTGTAAGAACAAGGCAAATCCACATAAGATAGAATTGGTAAAGACTATTTAAATAATGTGTAAAAAATTCACGATAACAAGCAGGTGAAAACCATACGGAACACGACGTCTCATTTAATATTTATTTAAAATAATTTATATAGGTAATTATAAAATACAAAAAAATAATAAACAGGTGAAAACAACAAGGAACACGACGTCTCATATAAAATAAAACAAAATAAGTGGGCAGCACAATAAATAAACGTCTTCAATGAAAGCCAAACAGCGACTGCCAATTGCCATACGGGCTGCTTGCTTTTATATGGCTTTTTTTTTGACGTTTGAAGACCAGGCTACTAGGGCTGCGCCATTTTGACATTTATAATTCCACTACACAACACTAAACACAGGTTATGTTAATACTATCGAATATCTTTTTTGCTAACTGCTTACATGAAAAATAAATTTCATTTAAAGAAAACTATTAAATAATCACAAATATAAACGAAGAGAAGCATTAAATATATATAAATGTAATAACTTTAAATATTGACAAGGCAATCGATAACTCGATGACAGGGCTACATACTCTTACGAAACGGCTTTTTAAATTTGAATTCAAGAAGACTTTCAACATGTTTGTATTTCAGTTTGTATTTTAAAAAAGGAAAGGAAGAATAATTCCCAGCCAAAGTAATCAGTTCCGCAGTTCCTATCTAATTCGGTTAGCAACATTAACCTGTTCGTTTTATATGGTTAAATCTAATTAATTATACAAGGTTAAATAGGTTAAGCTCGGTATCCAGTTCTCAAAGTTATCACGCAGCGGGACAATGTTTATTCTTTTAAAGTGTGACCGCTCTTTCTAGTTGTAGTTCGGCATTTTTTTATGGCAAACGATGCGGTCATACTTTGTTGACAACCGGCAATATTTGAAACAGAAGACACGTTCATCATTTGATGATTCGATTTAGATTGATAATTGTCCAACAAGGGATCAGTGTTGCTCAACATGTTCCTATCAAATTCCGCCATCAAAATTTCCCCATGCATTCCGCATGGTTAAACCACTAACCATACAACATATGTTGTATGGCTAGTGGTTAAACCTAACCTAAATTAGAGCACAATAATCCATCTGTATAACTTAAAGAAATACTCCAAGCTAACTTGTTTAAATCTAGAAAACCAATGCAACAAATCCAGGAAAAAATACAAAATAATTAATTCAAGCGAAATAAACTACAGAGCTTTGGTCTTTTTAAGAGACTTCTTAGAACTAAGAGCACCTGTCCGCTTACGGCTCCAGCTCCAGATTCCCCGAATTGCCCTCCTTTGTCTCTATATATATATATTTATGTGAATAAAGTTCGCCCCAAGCCCGGTGGAGTGCATTTCCAATGGCAACGCAGCCAAAAGTTAACAACTTTTTTGCGCTCATTAAAATTATAAAATTTTCCCCTCTACAAAGCGACACAAAATATGGAGAGGGAAGACAAGTGGCGCGGAGCTGGAGGCGGGAAGGGAATGAAAAGCGCAAAGTTTTTCTGTGCCGTGTCGTGCATGCTAAAGTTGTTAAATCATAATTAATTTATGACGGCGCCATCCGCCGAAGCAGCTATGCTCCCCCCAACTCGCCGGAGTTCGCCTCTTATCTGCACTTGGCCTCACCCCGTCGTCTGGTCCCCCAAAAGGGCCGCGCCGTCGTTTAAAATACTCTTAAAAAGGAGCCCAGGCCGGTCTAAATACCTGGCCGGAAGTAGTCCGCTTTCAACCACCCCAAAAAAAAAACCGAAGTCCTGGCGGAGATGAGGCCGTGAGGCATGGAAGAAAAGGATTTTATTTGCAAATAAAAAAATATATATATTTTGTTTAAATAAAATTCGTAATATACAAAATATTACATTTAAAATATATCTAAATCATATAAGCATTTTTATTGTCTTGATTAAATATAAATAATTTGGTTATACTACTACTTTTATACTACTTTTATAATTACATTAAATTTAAAATCACTTGAAAAATATTACAGAAAATGATTTTTAGTCTTTTCTATAATTTCTGCTGGAAATACATATATTTTTTAAGCAAATATATACATCTTTATCTGTCCATTTTAAGGTAAAAACAACGTCTTATTTTATTATTACTTTTAAAAACTGCCTTAAAAGTATTCAACATAATAATATACCTTCAAATGGTACTCGCTTTCCCTAAGCTATATTTTATATTTCATATATTTCTGCTTTTAGAAGCAAATAGAAATCGTGACTTGTTGGCCATCACAGGGTCTTACCTTGCCTCGTCGCCCCGACTTTGTGCGCCTCATTGCAGCAGCGGCAACGGCAACGGCGTCGGAATGGTGGCAGGCAAACTAATTGGTTTAATTTCAACTTTTACTTTGGACCAACCCGCCCCACCCAAGGATATACATCCTTCTCTCACACCCTCCAGCCCCCTTTGGCCCCTCGTCAACCCTCCGTGTCAGTGGCATTTGAGAAGTTTGCTTTGCTTTACGCTTCGCCCGCCACTTTACTTTGCTTCGTGGGGGGTTGCTTTTTCCTTTTTTTTCCTCTCTCTTCTCGGCTTTTACTGCCTTTTACTTTGCTGGTGTGTTTCCTGCCACGCCTCCTTCTTGCAGCATCTTAGCAGGACAGGAGAGGGGCACGGCCGGGGCGGCGTATCAATTCATTTTGGCATTCTTTCAGGCGACGACGGAAATTTTCCAATTTTCCGTTGAAGCTGAAAAATAAAGCTATCCCTTGAGTGCTGTGAAAAACGTAGCATAACTTTGGCTGTACATTTTTGAACAAGGATTTCCAGCCCTGCAGGTGATAATCTTTTTCTAAATCGGATTTTATAATATATGTAGAAGAAGCATGTAGGGATTACAATGTGGTTTTGTGGATATATTTACAATTATATAAATTTATATTTTAAATTAATTATTATTATGTCTACAAAGTGCTTTATATATAGTAGGTAGTATTAACATCTCTCTCTAAAAGCTCATCCTAGAAAATTTTACTGTAGTATAGTGTAAAAATTGAGTCTCAAAACACCAAAACAACAATGATTAGTAATCAAAATATGTTCTTATCTGCCCTGCTTTTGCCAATCAAAGCTTTGAGTCTTTGAGTTTCATCAAAACATTTCTGATCCCAACCGATCAGTTGTTGATCTAACTTAAAGCTGAATAGTCAGTCACACGGATTTTTGCAATGTTTTTCACTAAAAACCCATTTATGGGTTTGATGCTCTGCAGCTTCTTGGCCATTTTCCAAACAATTTCCGCAGAGGTGGGAAAACTGATCTGCTTCTACAATACACCAAGATTGGGGCCCCAAAGTGAGTATAATTGTGACGGACGTGACGAATGGTTCAGTGGGTTATCTCTAACTGAATACCCTACATTTATTTATTTTTTTAGTCCAAGGTCCCGCTCCAATCACATTGACAGAACTAGAGCCCGCTCTGAATTTCTGCAACTTTTTGATCTACGGTTATGCGGGAATCGATCCAGAGAACTATAAAATTATATCCTTTGATTTACCCGGTGGAAATCACATTAGCGATTTGCGCAAGAAATTTCCCCATGTCCGGTTCCTGCTCTCCGTTGGCGGTGATCGCGACATCAACGGCGAGGGCGTGCCGGATACTGGCAAGTATCTCAGTTTGTTGGAACAACCGGAGCATAGGAGAAACTTTAGGGCCAGCGTTATGGCAGAACTCAATAGACTCGGTTTGGATGGCATCGATTTGGCCTGGCAATTTCCCAAAAACAAACCCAAGCTGCAGCAGGGCATACTAAAGCGGGCCTGGGGAAAATTTCGTGGCTGGTTTGGTTCCACGTCGGTGGATGAGAAGGCCGCCGAGCACAAGGAGCAGTTCACGACTTTGATGGGAGAGCTGAGATCGGATGTCCATCTAGCTGGCAAGCTGCTCAGCCTCACCATGCTGCCGCACGTATCTGCTGAGCGTGAGTAAAAGAACTTTAACTAATATACTTTATATACCTCATCAGTTTTCTTTCCCTCTCAGTCTTTATTGACATTCCAACTGTGCTGATTTATGCGGACTTTGTCAACCTGGCCACCTATGACTTTCAGACTCCCGAACGAGATCCCAAGGTGGCCGATCTGCCAGCACCCCTGCAAGCCATGTATGAGCGGGAACCCAGTCACAATGTCCAGTATCAGGTCGAGCATTGGTTGAATGAGACGTCGGACAGGAATATCGATAAGCTGCACATTGGAGTTACCAGTTATGGACGTTCATGGGTTATGTCCAGGAACTCGGGCATCACCGGTTATCCTCCTATACCCGAAACGGATGGCCCGGCACCGGGAAGCAGTGGACTTGGTATCCTTAGTTGGCCGGAAATATGCGAGTTGCTGCAGCAACAGCCCGTGGATCGAGAGACACCGCATTTGCGCAAGGTGGGCGATCCCACCAAAAAGTACGGCGTCTATGCTTATCGTTCAGCGGATGACAAGGGTGAGAATGGCCTCTGGGTGGGCTACGAGGATCCCTCAACGGCGGCAAATAAGGCTGCCTTTGCCCGAGCCCATGGTTTAGGGGGTGTGGCCTTCCACGATCTGACCATGGATGATGTGCGGGGTCAGTGTGCCGGCGAAAAGTTTCCCATTTTGCGAAGCATCAAATTTAAGTTGTAGAATGTGAGTTTTGTATAAAATCGATTGATGGAAATAAATTTATTAAATATATATAAAATGTAAACATTATTTTGTTTAATGTACTTGTGGATTAATTTTACCAGATATTTGTATTGTTTGGAAATTAAGAAACAAAGTTTTAATAAGTCAAGAATCTACTTTTAAACTTGATTAAAAATTTAAGCTCTATTTTAAATTTATTTGCTGTCTTTTTTATATAGAAAGTATGCATCTATAGACCTATAGGAATCAGAAGTAATATTTTGCAAATATTAAATAACATTGCAAGCAGCTTTGTTAGCAAGTTGCTTTAAGTTTGCCACATTAAAACCTCTATAAATAAGTTTTAAAAATTATATTTCAACAGTTGCTTCCTTTTAGCCTCATATTTATATTTATATAAATTTTCCATTATCCACATTTCCCACAAACAAACAACCAACACCCCTTGATGTGCCATTAGTAGGAATGAGGAGAAAGTAAGAGAGTGACTCGAGGATGGCTTACAAAAGTGTCACTTCCACAGCTTGAATGCCAATCCCTGGACCTGCACTCAGCACCAATTTGCCGATTCCCACGAGACAATAATGTTTGTCCATGCTCGTAACGCTTAAACACATTAAAGCCGTCGGAATGATGAGTTGTCACTCCCCGAGAGCAGGCCGCAATAACTGGGGGGGTCACCACTCAAACATGGAAGGACATGGCTCGGCCCTGTCCTTGGGCCAGCTTCATCCCTCAGTTGATTAGCAATTTTGCTCACGTGGCGGCGGCACAAGCAAAATGTGTTGACTGCCATCCTGCCATTTGATGGCACAGGAAGGGTCAGACCTCTAACGGGGGATGGGGTCTTCAGTGGTCAGCTACTCCTCCCTTGCTGTTGGAAAACTTTTGTGGGGATAACACCCAAGGATAATAGAGCGGAGTCCCGAATCCAATTGTGTTCGAGGGAATGTCGATTCTTTGGGTAATTACCTTTATTACTAACCGAGCGTTGAGGAGTAGGGTTTTATTTTCTAATTAAATATGAATAAGAGCACAATCAATAATTTAAAATATAATAATAATAATAATAAATTAATTTAAAATTTTATGGAAATAGGAAAGACAATAAGATATATATGATATACATTTTATTATTATGTATTTCTAATTTTATAATTTAATTTTCAAACAAGGAGTATAAGTTTAAACTGGGTTAAATCTGTGTTAAAATAATTCTCGGAGTGCTTTAGATATTACAAAGTTTATTAAGCCCCCTAGAAAGGTACCAAAATTTAATCTACGAAAATATATATCATAGAAAATACAAATTTAAAAGGAAATATATTTCTTTGGATTTTTTTTCGATTTATAAAAAGGTTTTTAATAGACCGAGATAGTAAAAAGTTTACTAATGTTTGTACAAAATAATACAAAAATTGTTATTGGTCTAATTTGTAAATTTAAATAAAGCATTATTACAACCATTTATATAAACAACAAATGTTTAATAGAATAAATTTTAATTTTTTAGACCATAAGTCAGTATTTTTCGTTGATTCTAAACTAAATTGAATTTAATATTATTTTAGTTATGTATGGAAATTACAATCAAGTTATTTAAAAGAATACATTTTAATACTTACCAGATCTTTTCGAAATTTATAAATTATATAAACTTTTTAAGCCTAAAACCAACTTGTAAACTAAATTAAAAACAAAATTTCTTTAGTTTCATGTGAAAATAGGCTTTAAATTGGTTTCAATACTACATTTAAATATTTTCCAGGTCTTTTAGAAATTAAAAAAATAAATAAAACCTAGAATCCCACACGAGTTCCCAACTAAGCTTTGGTATTTCAAACTGACTTCCCCTTTGCACCCAAATAAATGCAAGAATATGGGTTATCCACAACCCAAAAAAAATGTAAAAAATAAAGCCCCACAAGAACCTGAAGTTTATGAATAAGGACGCAGTTGGTTGCATCATAAAACCGAATGGTGAGAGCCATAAAACTAACCACAGCTAAAAAATAAAAATAAAAAATAGGAAAATACAAGAGGTGGGAAAAGGGGAAAAGCTCAACTGAAATCAACAGAATGTAACCGCAAGCACGGACGCTTAGGCAATCAACTAACGGAGTGCACACATGTTCGGGAACACTGCTTTTGCAGTGCCACGCCCACGCATGCCCCCAGTGGCGCCACAGGTTGACAGTAAACTAATAGAGGCGCAGCTGCTGAGAAAGCCATTATATTGTGGGTGTCGGCAGGAGGAAAGGATGTTGGCAATTACACATAAATATATATGGTAAGTGCAGGGGAAAAACTAAAGTCAAAAGAATAATAATGGGGCTAGGAAGAGAGTTTAATAGAGCCTACAAAAAAGTATTTGTAAGGATCTATATTTAAAAATTAAATTTGTAGAAAATATTAAGTATACGCAGAGTGTGATATATATTTGCATATTTTCTACCAACCCATTCTTTCTTGATTTATTTAAATTAAAAAATAAACTCTCTACCCTTTCCCTTTACCTTTAACCTTCCCGCTCGATGTAAGCCCCCCATCCAATCCCGTCTTTTATTTAATTGAAATAAAGCATAAACATAACAACTTGAGAGCTTTGACATGTCGCTCCCAGCCACCACTTGAGTCCAGAACGAGGGCAGGTAAATTGAGGCATTTAGCCATACGACGGTGAAGCTTTAATCGTGCCACAAATACCATGAGCCGCTTGCCCCTCCACCTGCACCCCTAATACCCTCTCGACTGGGTGATTAACTTTTTCGAGAGACATGTGGCAGCTGTCGCCGTCCGCA